>JAJLUT010000023.1:0-184306 GCA_030564305.1 Suzukiozyma glaebosa | reverse complement strand
AGTTTATTATCGAAAGTATACCATGATCGGTTACCACGACTTGCTCCGAGACTCGGACGCAGCATGGGCAATCACTCCAAGGTCTATCTGGTGGTGGTGGGGATTGGTGATCATGAAGTATGGGTTATGGATTGGGAGGATATCCAAACTATTTATACCAGAGCCCGTGGCGTGACGCAGGGACCCGGCATTTGCCAGTGGTATCATGCATTGACAGTGGTGGTATGCATGGAATGGAAACTCTAGACCCACCAAAGGTGCCCACCAAAGGTGGACAAGTTCAGCTAGTCCATCTATTGATAGGGTTGGTTACGGTGGTGGTTGGTCGATACTATGTAGTTGGTGTGTTCTTAGAGGTGAGCGTCAAGGTACAGAGATGCGACGTGCGGACAGGCGCACGATCAGGGGAATAGTCACTGGTCGCTGGTTGGCGTCAAACTGATTCCGTTCACGGGTAGGTGCATTAATAAGCAGTGGGTGCTAAACACCCACACCAGCAGCATAACCACGAGAAATATGGGTGGGAGGTACATATAAGGGTATAACTAATAGTCGAGATATTAGGCTCGTTAGACTTGTACTATTATGCCAAAGGCATACTGAGGTATATAAACAAGTTTGCCAGTACCTTAGGTATATCTGAAGTTTACATACCACCATTGTTAAACCATGGATCATCCAATCGGATTGTGTTGATCATGATAGTAACGTTGCATTTGATAGAAACTTAAGTGGATTATAATTTCAATCGAATACAAGACGGGAATTTGACTTTTGATAAGCTCAGGAAAGATGGAAATATCACTCGTAGATCGTGCGATGGGCGCAACCAATAAGAGACCCTTCTTACATGCTACTGTTAAGTTAACTGGAAACCCACATCTCGCCCATCGCGCTCACCAACAGTTTCCCGAAAACTAGTGTATTCTCTTCCAGAAGGCTCTTTTAGACGATCGAAGCAATCGCTTTTAGTCTACCCCCTCGAGCACTCGTGTTTATTACCAAAAGAGTGTTAGTCATTAGACTTGTAGTATTATGCTATAACAAGGGTTCAAATGTAATCTGGATAGTGTCAGGTTCAGAGACATATGTGACCCATGGCGTGTATACCAACACTTCCCATATTTATCTTAGCTCTTCATCTTTTACTAATATACTCCTTCTACACCAATAAGTTCTCACATGGAGGTCGTACCCTATCTCGAATCATACCAACCGGATCAAAACCAAAACTATCATCATGATTAATTAAATTCCAATCAGGCCATTGGATGAGTCAAGTGATAACTTTCACTCATGGGTATTTCACTCAACACTACCATTCGGTTAGCTTGACGTCTCCACTCATGGCCGCTGCCACAACCACCTCAATATCACAGATAGGTGTTCTTGTCATGCTTTGCATTCGTCTGGTTCGTGTAAGCGTCTCGTTTATATCGTGAATTTGCTGAAATGTTCAATATCATTTGTAACTGTTTCGTCGTTTCTGTGGCTGAAAGTTCGTATTAGGATATTTCGACTTGACCTGGGTTTATCCTGAAGTTGGCAATTCCTTTACCAATAGTCTTTGATTATGAAAATCCGTATCAACCAGCTGGTGGTGTTTGATCATGGTCAACTAATGTGGGAAGGTCACAAAATCATTACCAGCTGGTATATCTAGGGTTTATATTTCACCTGGTTAGGCTATTGTTGACAGGTTTAGAGGCTAGACACTTACTAGTATACCTAAACGAGCCTTACAAGACTATATAATTGCATCATAAACCCCTAGTTATAATAGCTCTTTATCTTTTAGTAATAAACACTTTGTGACCTTCAAATCCTTACATGGAGGTCGTACCAAAACTCGAATCAAGTTATCAGGATCAAAACCAACATTACTATCATGTTCAAAACAGTCACAATTGTTGTTCTAGTAACCATGCTTTGCATTCGTCTTTTGTTTCGTGTAAGCGTCTCGTTTATATTGTGTATTTGCTGAAATGTTCAGCATCATTATTGACCGGTGTCGTCTAGCCAATTTAACTGTGAGTGAAATTCCTCATGGATCCTGATCTGGTGATGGTTTAAGCGTGCTAGGAGATTTCGACATCTTGACCTGGGTTCATCCTGGGGTTAAACGAGACCTTTTTTTCCTGCTGGTTAACCTTCAATATTTAGTTCAAAGGACTAAATTTGGATGTGTTGTTGCGTCGAGTGGATGTGAACAATCGTTACCACTCGTTACCGCCATTTTTAGATTCTCGACATGTGAGTATACTAAATTTATGTCGACTATCAATCATTATGTCTTGGAAGATAATGCATGTTTATTGGCGATGTCGTGAATCTGTACTGGGCCTTAAATATTGATTTTGAACGTTTCCAATTTCTGATGATTAGACTATTATCAATAGTCAAAGATGGAATTTGGTACTTTGATCATGGCCCACAATAACCCACTCGAAGGTTGTGACTGGCTAATCATCAATGCTGAAACATACTACACCCATTGGACACCATAGCCCGTGGTGTCAATGAATTTACAATTTGATTGTCAGTACCTAATCATTGAATGTTGAAATAGAAAATTGAATATATATTCACCATGGCTACGACACTGTAACTAAAGCGAACCAATACCAATACTGTCAGGTTCAGAGACATATATGACCCATGCAGTGCCATTGTAACCTAACATTGGCGTGTCTACAAACACTATGTAAACATCTCAACTCCCATATTTACCTTATCTCTTCATCTTTTAGTAATATACACCTCCTAGACTATCAAACCAATACCAATACGCATTTTCAAGGCCCAGAAAATTATTTGAAATCAGTGACGCAGTGTAGTCGTATGTTGCTACATGGGGTTGTCAATTTCTGATCGTCAGGAGAATATTAACAATTAAATACTTTGAATACTCATTCAACTTCCATCAATGACAGGCATAAAAGTTGCAGATTTATAAGACATCGAGAGCAATGCCGGGTATCAATCAAATGTACTTATATTTTCTAGATTGCAGTTACACACAAGTCTCCACGTTATGCTTATAATGTCCACTTTAGTTTGACAACACTATCAGAAGAACTCCAACGTGGCTGGTATTAGGAGTTGTGTGGTTTTTGGCGGTGGGGGAGATTTTCTGCAGGATAATATCCCACATTTATTGGTGGGGGAAGCGCATGGTGTCGGAGTAACGTGCTTAGCAGGTTATTGTAGAAGATAGGTATTGTATAGGTATCAGTGTATAATGATACTTGGTGAATGTGGCCATTTTGACACTAGTGGTAGACAAGGTCAATAGGTGATATTTAAAACCAGTCAATGGAGAACATTAACCAATTCATACCATCCAAAACCTGAATTCAGATTAACCTATTCCATTCTTAATCAAACTATACCACTTACACCATCTCTTTACCTCCTACTCTTTTGTTTTCCCATCATCTTTGTTCTCCAGATCAAGTTTTCTTTAGTAGTAGCAATGTCTGACCCACGTGACTGGTCGGAGGGTGAAATTTCTCGAGATTTGCACCAACCAAACCAAACCAAACCAAACCAAAACCAACCCATCCTTTCAGAGCGATGAAATTCTCTCACTCGTTGCAGTTCAATGCAGTGCCCGAATGGTCATCCAAGTACATTGCGTACACCACCTTGAAGAAACTTATCTACTCGTTGCAACGAGATAGCTTACGCAGCGATGTTGAAAACACCCAGTTGTTGGGAGCACCCGACCCCACGGCCGTGTTCACCAGCGCACTAGACGCCGAGTTGACCAAGATAGACTCGTTCTACCAGACACAAGAAGCTTTCATCTACAAGTCAATAGACGAGTTGGTGCACGAGATGGAATTGTTCGAGCTGGAGTTGAACAAACAACAGCCAGTGCCAGTGAGAAAGAGGACCAATAGTATGTTTGATCGATTTTCATTGAGTGGTAAAAACGCCAACACCACCACCCAAAGCGCCATGACCACCGAGAATGAAATACAAGAAGATGAGGAGGAGGAGGAGGAGGAGGAAGAGGAAGAAGAGGAGGATGATGAGTTGGCAAACTTAATCTCGTTCGACGGTAGTGCATCGCCTTCGACTAATCGCTCTAAGCGCGCCAACAGTGTCCCCAACCTCTCGTCGCTGCCTAAAATCGACAAGTACCTCAAATCACCCAAATCAATCGTGTGGTCAAACTTGCACGAATCAAGCATGCCGCCTCAGTTGGTATTGTTATCGGAAACCAGAGTTTTGTTGCGTAAACGTATCATTGGCTTGTTCACCACCACCTCCGAACTCAAATCGTTCATAGAATTGAATCAAACCGGGTTCAAAAAAGCATTGAAAAAATTCGACAAGTCGTTAAACACCAACATCAAGGATGACTACTTGCACAACTTGGAGAAAAAATCCTACATCTTCAAACCAACCACTTTGCAAGTGGTCAATGAAAAAATCGACCAGTTGGTGGCATTGTACGCCATCATCTGCAACCACGGAAACTTGGACAACGCCAAGTCCGAGTTGTCAATCCACTTGCGTGAACATGTGGTCTGGGAACGTAACACAGTGTGGAGAGACATGATTGGCTTGGAAAGAAAAGCCCACGCCGCCAACCAAAACCAGGAAAAACAACCGGAAAAACAAGCGGTCGAGTTCAATTGGCGCAACCCCAAAGTGGTTACCCTTGGTGCCATCATCGCCGTGACAGTGTCTTTGCTCACCTGGTCGCCCTTTGACGACTCGGCCCAGAAAAATTGTTTCGCCTTGATTGTGTGTGCGTCGTTGCTCTGGGCCACCGAAGCCATTCCCTTGTTTGTCACCTCGTTGCTTATCCCATTGCTCATTGTCAACTTGCACGTCCTCAAAAACGACGACGGGTCCATAATGGACTCGGTCGACTCGTCGAAATATATCTTGTCAACCATGTGGAACTCGGTGATTTTGCTTTTGTTGGGTGGTTTCACGTTGGCAGCCGCATTGTCAAAATACCAAATCGCCAAAGTATTATCGACCATGATCTTGAGCAAGGCCGGAACCTCGCCCTCGATCGTGTTGTTGACAATCATGGGGGTGGCGTTATTTGCATCCATGTGGGTGTCGAATGTCGCCGCACCCGTTCTCTGTTTCTCATTGATCCAGCCATTGTTGCGAACTCTTCCCAAGGACTCGCAGTTCATCAATGCCTTGATTCTTGGAATCGCACTCGCGTCAAACATTGGTGGTATGGCCTCGCCCATTGCCAGTCCTCAAAATATTGTCGCCATTGGCGCCATGGACCCACCCCCGAGCTGGGGCGAGTGGTTTGTTATTGCATTACCCGTGTGCTTGCTAAGCTTGCTTTTGATCTGGATTTTCTTGTTGGTGACCTTTGATTGCAATTCCAAAAACACCCGATTGGTGCCAATCCGAGTCATTGACGACAAGTTCACCCCGGTGCAGTGGTTTATCGTCGCGGTGACGTGTGGAACTATATTCTTGTGGTGTATTGCCTCGAAGCTTACGGGCATTTTTGGTGAAATGGGGATCATCGCCTTGATCCCCCTCGTGATCTTTTTTGGTACCCAGCTATTATCCACTGAAGATTTCAACAATTACCCCTGGAACATTGTTGTGTTGGCCATGGGTGGTACCGCTTTGGGTAAAGCAGTGGCCTCCTCGGGCTTATTGACCAATATTGCCCAAAAGATCCAACACGAAGTCCAGGACTTTTCATTATTCGGGGTCACCTTGACGTTCGGATTATTAATCTTGATCATGGCTACGTTTGTCAGTCACACTGTCGCCGCTTTGATCACTATACCATTGGTGTCGGAGATTGGAAACAACTTGCCCGATCCTCATCCTCGTTTGTTGATCATGGTGAGTGCGTTATTATGCTCTGCAGCCATGGGTTTGCCCACATCGGGTTTCCCTAATGTCACTGCCATCTGCATGACTGACGACTTTGGTAAGCCGTACTTGACAGTCTCGACCTTCATCACTCGAGGTGTCCCAGCATCGTTCATCGCATACGGAATCATTGTCACCGTGGGTTATGCCACCATGAAACTCATCAACTTTTAGAACTAGAAAACTACACATCCTACTATATAAATTATACCCCCGTAAATAGTCTCGATAAATCCACTTCATCGCTATGGCCCTTTTGTAGTGTGCAGGTTTCTCAGAATTGCCGGTGGGGAAGAAATTTGGTTCACTGGCGATTTGTGCTCAACAAACGGAACCATACGATCTGTACGGTGATTTGGTTGATTGAAGGTGTTGTTTTACTGTTAGGTTTAAGACTTTGTACTCAGAGTTAGAATCAGGGAACTGTCTGCCGGTTTTTTGACGATTTTTTCGACTGGGGTTTTCGTCTGTTCATGGATATATTGCAGCAAGTCCGGTGGCTAATTACTCAACCCAAACCAACCGTGGTTGCTACACCAGCAAATACAGCTACTAATCCATACATTCCTTTATTTATTGCTAAATACTGGTACTCAAAGTCAAAAGAACAACAGCGGGTGTTACTAGGACAATTGCTCATAAGTATAGGGCTAGCATACTACATCTTATCGCCCAGCTTATCGTCAAATCCCAAGATGTTTTCAAAACGACCCGATAAATACACCACCGGCTTGGTCAACCTACATAACGACTGCTTTGCCAATTCGTCTATCCAAGCGTACTCGTCGTTGCCAGGATTGACCGAATATTTGAATGAATTCATCAAAGATTTCCACAACCTCACGCTGTTTCTACAACAAAAAAATGTGTCGATACAAGACTTGGAAAGCGCTCGAGCTCAAGAATTGGCCGAAACTGGGAAAAAATTATCGAAAAAGTCAAATTTCAACCTCACCAGCTTCGATATATCTTTACACATCGCCTTAGCGACAATTATGAAAACCCTACAAGAAACTGAACTCTCGTCGAGAACCATAAGTGCGTGGTCATTCTTGCACAAAATTGAAGATATCTTTAGTGCCAAAATTTCCCGCTCGCAACACGATGCCCACGAATTCACCCAATTGATCAATGAAACGTTGGAAAATGAAAACCTAAAATTGAGGAGTTTCCACAAGTACGTGAAACTCAACTTGCACGAGCTTATGGGCGTGGCAAACCCCCCGTTGCCCCAAGACTACCAGACACTAGCCGCGACCCAGGTCCCCGAGTACCCGTTCCGAGGACTCTTGTTGAACCAAATGCAATGTTTGCAGTGCGAACGAGTGTCTAAGCCCAGTTTATCACCATTCTTGATGTTAACTCTACCAGCGCCACAAATGCTCGAAACCGAACTCGACTCAATCATCCATGAAAACAAATCGGAGTCGATCGAAGGGTACCAGTGCTTGAAGTGCCGGATTTCCAAGATAATCGATCATGAAACTTATTTGAATCGAGACTTGGACCCGGAGTCAATCAAGTACCTACCAATGTTGCGCAAATTGAATAATGATCCGGGTTTTTTCATCAATGAAGACTTGCCCGAAGATCTCGAAAGGTATATCAAGAATTATAACCAAAATGGGTTGAATATATCGACAATCACATCGACTGTTTTCAACAAGATCATTATCTTGAAACCACCCAAAATTTTTGGCATCCACTTGTCTCGATCTAATTTTGATGGTGTCAACTTATCGAGAAACCCCTGTCGAGTCTCGTTCCAGGATAGTTTGAAAATAGTCATTGGACAAGAGTACCATGAAGAGTTGCGCAAGTTTTCCGAAAACCATCAGGATTCGATGAACCCCGATATTCACACTAGCATGGTATTGACCAATGATGTTTCCGACATGAAGGATGAGTCGAAGCAAGTGGAAGACATTGACGAGCGAGGTGCAGTGGTTGACGAGGACGAATCTGAGATTGAGACCGAAGTCGACGACGATCACTCATCCGAGCTCTCTCCACCGTCAGTATCGACTCATTTAGACTCGTTGAGCACATTGAACAATACCCCCATTAGCGTTGACCAGACCAATTCCTTGCGATCTCAATTCGAACAATTCAAGTTCAACGAGACCGATGTATATAAGTATAGATTGAAGGCCATTATCAGACACCAGGGCTCTCACAGTCAGGGCCACTACGAATGTTTCAAGCGAAAGCCCTTGTTTGTCAAGGATAAAGACGGGAATATCTTTAAGTTGACCCCCGAGATACTACACCAGTCGACTGAATCAAGTCCACCAGTTGAATCGACACCCACACCGGCCAAGAAAGAGGCTGATGAAGGTGGGCTAAAGAAGAAACTAGCGGACATGATGGGTCGACGTCCATCGGTGTTTCAAACCAACCCTGAATCGGTCAATGTACAGCAAGAGCATAAATCGGGTATGCAAAGCCCCACGGAAATCACCATGGACCAGCCCAATATGGACTTATTGTTGAAAGAGCTCAAGAATCACGACGCCAAACCCAGCAACGATACCAAACTGGAGCCGGTGAAGATGAAGAAAATCCCCTCGCTCGTCAAATACCCATTCTGGAGAATTAGCGATTCCCAAGTAAGCGAAGTTTCTCGTGAGTCGGTTCTCTGCGAGACGTCGACTGTCTACATGTTGTATTATGAACGTATTGATAAGTAGCCTGGTTTATAGATATTACCATTTTGATAGATCAACCAAAACGCAAATTCGATAAGCGCGAATGCTAAATGTAAGCAGAGTAAACTTTTCGAAACAGTACCGATAGACGTAGCACTATGGATAGGAACAGCTTGCGGCCGCCGGTATCGGCCAACCTACGAGATAGAGGCACGTTCCCTGCTCCCAACTCGGCCCAGCGAGCCAGTCTTGGCTTGGCACCGCCAAAAGGACCTGGTAGGAACAAGGTGGCACTCAAGCCGGGCCATTCACCGCTAGACTGGGCCCAGTTGAACCAGACGAGGCCACGACATGAGATGCGAGGAGTGCCTCCCCATGCTCCGCCGCCGCAGATGATCAAGATCAATAAGGACGAGGTGAAGAAGCACAAGAGCGTGAGCGACTGTTGGACGATAATCAACAACAAGGTATTCAACATCACTCCTTATGTCGACTTCCACCCGGGTGGTGTCGACGAGATTATGAAATGCGCTGGCAGAGATGGGACGGCGTTGTTTAACAAGTACCATAGCTGGGTGAATGTAGATCGAATGTTGGAGAACTGTTTGGTGGGTATGTTGGGATAGAAGAGTAGCAAGTGTTTTTTTGATAGAAAATGTATATATGTATAGTAATTTATATGACCTCGTCGTCGATAATCAAGTTGTTCAAGGTCCAGTCGTGGGTTTCCATGGGGATGGTGTCCACAAGTTGTTGGCTCAACCCCAACCCGAGCAAGAAGGGGACTTTGTGGTGCTTGGCAAAGTAGCTATGGAGGAACTCGTCGTAGTAACCAGCTCCATGGCCCAAGCGATGCTTGGCTCTGTCGAACGCTACTCCCGGCACCAAGATGAGGTCGATTTCGCTCGTGGTGTCCAACACGTCGGCCCCCAGTTCGGGTTCGTAGAGCTCGTACTTGCCCTGGGGTTTCATGCTGAGCACGTCGTTGTAAGTGGGCACCTCGACCATTTCCAAGTGGGAGGGCTTGCGGTTTGGTTTCACTGAGTTTTCGATTCGGGGCAAGTACACCAGTTTGTTGAGCTCGTAGCACGACTTGATGATCTGCTTGGTCTGCACTTCCAGGTGGGGCATGTTCATGTAGATGGCCACTGTTTTGGCGGTTTTGAACTGGTCCAACTCCAACAAGCGACGGTGGATGTGTTGGGACTGCGACTGCAACGCTTCGAGCGGGATGGCTCGAAGTGTCTTCTTCATCGACTTGCGTAGCTGCCCCTTGCTCTCCTTCAACGACATTGGCGTGGTTGAGAACCGACGGTAAGTATGGGTAATCATGGCTCTATTTATCACGACGAGTGAATGCGAGTCAAAATGAGTGAATTATGGAAATTAGGCAATGGCGGGTGATTCAAGCGAGTCACTATGAAGTCTGTAGCAGCATCCGCGCTGTCCTTAAAGCAGCGTGTTCTAGTAACATCCATCATCTTGGTTCTGGGTTGTGCTGGCGTTAACCAAGTCAAATTGATTGAAAAGATAACCAACAATGCTAACTGAAAAAATTTCACTTTCGTGGTATCAGCTTCACTTTGTAAATGTGATATCACAGAGATAAGCAATAACCCACCCCATCAATCATCAACCTTATCGTAAAAATTCCATGGTTTGATATAATATACAAAAGTTGATTCGAATCACCCAACCAACATTAGAACAAACAATACTAACACCTATCTCTACACCTGTATTACACTTCTCTACACTTCTCTACTTTCACTACACCACCACCACCACCTCACGTCCTCCACACACAAGCCACATCTATGCCCTGGGCAACAATGCTCGACCGCACCGGCGATCTCGACTGGGAACAATATTGCCCAACAATGGGTCTGGCGGTTCACGATTAGATCGGGCCAGTATGAGTATTGAACACGTTGCATCCCAGCCCGCCCACTCCCCGATCCCTACCATCTCTGCTGTTGCCACTGGGGTGGCTACAAGGTGTGAGATCGGCCCAAACGAGGGCCGATCTTCATCCCCACAATGTCGGCGATTCAAACGAATGCCGACTTACAAGCGGTGGCAGACGTACAAATAGGGTATAAGGTAAGAGTTGGGCCCCAAAGAACGCTGTGCCAGACGCTAGCAGTGAGTGGGGGATCGGTGTATGGCCTCGTCGGAGCTTTCAAAGTGATGTAAGCGGGAAATCATGTGGTTGACTCAAAGGGGCAACTCGTATTTGATTGTTCTGACTTTTTATATAAAAAAAAACTGAGTTGGAGAGTTTATTGTTGAAGCTTTATCTTTTTTCTACAAGTATGATACACACTGTGCTTGTCTTGGTGTGTGTGTTGGTGGCGTATGTCGCCGTGTCCAAGTTGATCAACTACAGGTACGCCCGCCAGTACGGCTGCAAACCAGTCACCCACGTCAAGCCCGACTGGACGTTGGGATTTGGGTTGTTGAAACCAATGATGAAAGCCAAGAAACAAGGGCGCATCTTGGAGTGGAACGTCAACTTGTACGATGACGTGAATAACCCGCTCGCCGATACTTTCGAGATGCAAATCTGTGCCCAGAAGGTGATCACCACCAAGAACCCCGACAACATCAAGCACATCTTGTCGACAAGGTTCAACGACTTTGACTTGGGCTTGCGCCATAACGTCTTGTACCCCTTGCTCGGCGATGGTATCTTCACCTTGGACGGCGAAGGCTGGAAACACTCGCGCGCCATGTTGAGACCCCAGTTCGCTAGGGAACAGGTGCTGCACGTAAAGCTCTTGGAACCCCACGTCCAGGCGTTGATTGCTAATATCCAGCGCTTGAAACATAATCAGTTCGACTTGCAAGAACTTTTCTTCAAGTTGACCGTGGACTCGGCCACCGAATTCTTGTTTGGCGAGTCGGTCGAGAGCTTGCGCGAAGTATCATCAACCAACAACTTCCCCGAACGAACCCAGTTTGCTGACGCATTCAACAAGTCGCAAAACATCCTCTCGAGACGCCTTTTGTTGCAGAAATTGTACTGGTTGCTCAACGATGCGGAGTTTAAGGAGGCCAACCGTATCGTTCACGCCTTCTCCGACCACTACATCAACCATGCCTTGGCCATGTCCCCAGAAGAGTTGAATGAAAAGAATGGGTACATCTTTTTGTACGAGTTGGTGAAACAGACCCGCAACCCCAAGGTGTTGCGCGACCAGTCGTTGAACATCCTTTTGGCAGGCAGGGACACCACGGCAGGGTTGTTATCGTTCGTGTTCTTTGAGTTGGGGCGCAACCCCGCCATATTCGCCAAGTTGCAACTGGAAATTCACGACCACTTCGATAAGGGCGACAACTCGAGAGTCGAGGACTTGACGTTCGAGTCGCTCAAACGTTTGGACTACTTGAAGGCTGTCATCAACGAGACCTTGCGCTTGTACCCCTCGGTGCCCAAGAACTTCCGCGTGGCCAACAAACCCACCTTCTTGATCAAAGGTGGTGGTAAAAACGGCCAGGACCCCATCTATATTCCCAAAGGTCGGGCAGTGTTGTACTCGGTTTACTCGATGCACCGCGACCCTTTGCTCTACGGGAAGGACGCCGATGTATTCAGACCCGAGAGATGGTTCGAGGATTCGATCAAGCGCTTGGGCTGGGGGTTCTTACCGTTTAATGGTGGGCCTCGTATCTGTTTGGGCCAACAGTACGCATTGACCGAAGCATCATACGTGATAGTGCGCTTATTGCAGTCGTTCGATAATTTCACCAGCCATATCGACGAGTACCCTCCACGCAAGGAAAACAACTTGACCTTGAGTTTATTCGGCAGCTTACCCATCACCGTGACTTGAACAGCTGGTCTGGTTAGTATATATGTATTTTTCAATCTATGGATTAGATTGTGGTTAATTTAATGTGATTCTTGTTTTGCAGACACTGTAACTACACTCTACGTAGCCCTCAATCGATTCAAACTACCACCATTCTTTTCATTATCGTGCTTTCGTTTCTTTCTCTCTGAAACGCACGAATTTTTCACGATTTTTCAGCTTGATCAAGGCCGATCTGACGAATTTTCCAACAACTAACCATGGGTGAGACGCTAGCAGACAAGATAGAAGTGATTTCGATCAACGACAGCATAGACAAAGTTGATGATGTGATGGTACCGCACGAGCGACAAATCGTCGACTCGGTGATTGAGATTTGGAAGATGGACCCCGAAACTGAGACGCTAGGGATAAACAAATTGCATGCAATTATCAAGCGCAAGCACCCGAACTGGTCAGTTAGTGAGAAGAGAGTGAAGACATTGTTGAAAAAGTTTGGTCTTTTGGTGAACAATAACGAAAAGCAGTTCACGTACGTCGATGAGATCAAATCGTTCCCCACGGTCGGGTTTGAGATGCCAGAGAAGGTACATGTGGTAATGACTGGCAAAAGAGGCAAGGGGCTATATGCAAAGAAGAGTATTGCTGAAGGTGAGTTGATCTGGGAAGAGACACCCTTATTTTTCATTCCGCCATTGGCTAATAGTAACTTGATGAAACACGGGAGTGCGTGTTCGTACTGTGGTAAGTTGTTGACCACCAGCAGTGGTAAGCTCTTGAAAGGGTTGGAGTGTATGAGCTGTCAAGAGACCTGGTGTAGTCAAACGTGTAAAAACCTCGATGCCGATTTGCATCCCAATTTGAGGCATGTCAAGAAGTCTATGAAGTCGATCAATGCCGAGCATTTTGGTTTGTTGCAGGACTATTGCTTGAAAGAGGACTGGAACGCATTATTCGCCATCACCATGATTCACGCCAATAACTTGCTCGACAAATCCGGGGTCAAGTCCAAACAGTTCAATAGCATGGCCCGGGTCAGTCAAGACATCAGGTACAAAGCGTTGAACTCGTCTGCGGGTGCATTCGATAGTCTAAGTGGCGGTGCATTATTTATCGAAGAACAACAAGAAATACTCTGGAAGACGGGGTACGAGATGTTTATCAAGGTGTTTCCCGAATCGGCAGATACGATCAGCTACCAGGAGTTTCTTTACATGATGGGGACATACAACATCAACAATGTCGACCCCAACATCTACCATATCCAATCGCACTTGAACCACGCGTGCGATCCCAACACCGTGGTTGAATCGTCGCCCGACCGTACTAAGGGATTGAAGGTTTACGCCGCCAGGAACATTCGCAATGGAGAAGAGTTGACTACTACCTACGTCAACCCAGCGCACCCAGTGCAGCAGCGACAACGCGAGTTGCGGGTTAACTGGGGGTTTATTTGTAGTTGTTCCAAGTGTAAGGACGACTTGAACACCCAGCATCGCAGAAAATCGTCGCTGGCGTCGTCGAAGCCCACCACCAAGTCTGATATCCAGCAAATGTTAGCGCAAACCAAGGAGAAAGTTGGCGACTCCGAGATCGAGTTGGGGATTCCTGAAATCAACCAAGAACGGAGGAAATCAGTTCGATTCGATGAAAAAGTGGTTGCTGTCAGCGAATGATTAATGACGATCTGAATATACATATATAAATTTACACATACACCTACTTGTAAAAACGATCTCTCAAATCAAGCCGTAACTGCTCGACACATTATGCGAAAGGGTAAAGGTCAACTGGAAATCTGCCAGAAAAAAACCGTACCATTCGCTGGGTAAGACTTTTCCGTAGCTCAAACCTTTGCTAACGCATTCTTTCTCCTACTTTTACGCCAGCCAACCCCGTTGCAAACGTTTTCGAACTTATCACCCAAAATTTTTCATTGAGAAATTTCAGATTGATGATTTCGTATCGAGAACCAAAGACACAATGGACAGATATGGGAACAGCTACATGGACGGCGACGATATGTTACAGCAGGAGCACCAGCAGCAGGACGGACAGCAATCGCCCACGGGTTCACTGCAGTCGCAGCACCCACTACCAGCACCCAACCCTCCGATAGTCGATGAAGAAAAACTATTGGCAGCTCAAGCAGCTGCGGAAGCTGCAGCAGCGCAGCAGGCCCAGCAGCCTGGGGGTGCGTTCAACAATGTTGGCCAAGGGTTGACGGGCGAGTTTCGAGATGTTATGATGCAATACTGGCAGGAAACGATCAATCTGATTGAACACGACGAGCACGACTTCAAGAACCATCAGTTGCCGTTGGCGAGGATAAAGAAGGTGATGAAGACCGACGAGGATGTGCGTATGATTTCGGCCGAAGCGCCGATATTGTTTGCCAAAGGCTGTGATGTTTTCATCACCGAGTTGACGATGCGGGCCTGGGTCCACGCCGAAGAGAATAAGAGGAGGACGTTGCAGAAGAGCGATATTGCTGCAGCACTAACTAAATCGGATATGTTTGACTTCTTGATCGACGTCGTGCCACGAGAGGAAGAGAAAGTGAAAAAGTATAATCAATCGCGAGCCAGCAGCTATATACAACAACCTTACCAAGAGACAGCACCACCAGCGACATACAACCACCCACCACCACCACCACCACCACAGCAACAACAACAACAACAACAGCAGCAACAACAACAACAACAGCAACAACAACAAGTAGACACCCAATCGGAGCCCCATCAAACATCCTCCTACCAAGCTACCCCTACCCAGAACCTGGAGCAGAATGAGCAATACCTTCCTGACAACTCCAAGCAGTTTAACGAGGCTGGCCAAGTGCCAGTCAAAGCCGAAGGCGAGTATGGCGATGATATGTTGCAACAGCAAATGTTGCATCACCAAGTACTAGGTCAAGGCGAGGGAAACAACCGCGACAATTTCCAGCAGTATAACCAATACAACCAAGGCTACAGTGAATACCACTAGCGGGGACGACACGACTATAGAATCTTTTCTGTTCTTACTTGTATTATTAAACATTACGGAATAACCCTACGAATTCACGCCAGCCTCCACCAATTTTTTTTTTTTCAATGGCCTTCACTGTATAAGTATATAACCACTTCAATTCCACGGTATCTGGGGCCAGTCAACTGTAAACCCACCAGAAAACCCCAGCGCAAACCTTTGTTCAAACTCGACCAAAAATCTTTAGTCAAGCGATTGGAAATTTTTGAGTGAGGGAGAAATTGAAAATGTCAAAGTTGAACGTTTTATTGCCAGGAACAAACTAGTTTGCAAACGGGTTAGTAAGAGAGTATGCTTACTAAGTCATTGGCACAGATATTCAGAACTAGTTTACGCACCAGCAGTTGTTTACCCAGACAGACAATCACTCACTTTCAATCGAGGAGAATGTTGTTAACCATCAGCCAGTCGCTCGACGAAGCGTACAAGAAGCACAAGATCATTCCAGACGTGGTGGACAAGTTCCAGACCCAGGGTTTGCTCACCATTGAGTACGACAACGACAACAAAGTGTCGTTGGGGAACACGTTGGCCGTGAGTGAAACACAAGAGAAACCCCAGATCCAATTCACATTGAACTCGCCCCATCAAGATGGAGCAGTCGAGACGATCAAGGAGGACGACCGGTTTGTGTTGGTGTTGACCGATCCCGACGCGCCCTCGAACTCGGACCACAAGTGGTCCCAGTACTTACATTGGTTGATTACAGACTTGAAGCTTGTCGAGAGCGATTCCGACGCCAACTCAGATACGATTAACCATATATTGGACTATTCTAAAGGTCAGGAAGTGGTGCCATACTTTGGACCTGGTCCGCCACCAAACACAGGCAAGCACAGGTATGTGTTCTTGTTGTACAAGCAAGATCCCGATGCCACCTTGCCCACGCCTGCGGACAGACCCAATTGGGGAACAGGTATCCCCAAGTATGGAGTCCGTGACTGGATGAACAAAAATGGCCAGAGTTCCAAGTTGTTGAGCGTCAATTTCTTCTATGCCCAAAATGAACAAAATGAACAAGGCGATAAGTAAGTAGGCACTGATTCAGACGTTGGCTTTGGTGCTTCCCATTCCATTCCCATTATTCATATTTATATATCTTAAATCATCCACCAGTTTATAAACTCTGGTTGAAATCTCGTTGTAATCAACTTTCACCTAGTCTTTCGATGCGTGCTATAGTCCTGAGGACTGATCACCAACCCTTTACCCTTTTTGGCGCCTCGGTATATCGTTTCAATGATATCGATCAACTCCTGCTTGTCGGTGATGGGGAAGTTCAACTTGTTGTTGTTACCAGTGCCAAAATCACACATCATGTGCTTGTTTCGGTAGAAGAACATTATCGTGTATGGCTCGTTCATGTCCTGGTCCAACTCGTACATCTGGTTGAAGTCAGGCACCTGGTCCAAATTGCACAAATATATCACGCCAAAGTTCTTGATACGGCCCAGGATCTGGTACAAGAGCTCGTCAACCAACATGCAGTCAGCCTGCTCCTCGCGTCCAAAGCGAACAATCACCAAGCGATCGTCCTCCGATAGTATCGCCTGGTCAACATGCCATCCCGTACGTAAGTGTGGAAGAAAGAACGACATTGGTCAAAGATGAAAAATCGCAAATTGATAAATCAAATCAACCAGTAGATCACAAACAGAACAGTAGACAATACGTATTGTAGTATCAACTCTTAATTGCAACGTCAACTTGCTTGAAATCAAAAACGAACCATCTCATCGCGATGAGCTTGTTTCAAAAATGTTCATCTGGCGATGGTTACGATAGTGCCAGGCAGATAAGCAGAAAAGGTTGCGAGTATAGAGCAATGGTAGAATAGTTGGTATACCTTTGAGCACTACATCAGATATTGCTGACGCTGACAATCATCTAGCAATATTTCACCTTAATTCTTACCTTAAACCAACTACGTTGAAACTAAAACAGACACTCGAAACACAGCAGATTGCACTAGCTGTCGTTGACTTGCATTGTCGTTGCTTAACCCTACTCTCCTTTCGTACCACGCTTCCCGTCTGTTCATATGAGTAAAGCTTACCAAACCATTGATCCACAGGCTCCTAAAACACACAAACAGATGTCAGCCTAACTCGATTGAACCGTTCCAGTACAACCCATTCTTCCTTCACTTGCACTCTATCCGTTTCTTTCAGTTGTCAATGCTACACTTATCTTTTGTGATAGGTATTTTAGAATTTGATCTGACCGTGAAATTTGATCTGCTTGTAGTTACTTTACATATATCCAGGGTGACATTGCCAGTTCAATGCTATAGCATTCGCTTTATAATATCTTCTACAGTATATCCACCCTCAGTTTCGTCATGAAGTTACGAGATTATCAGCAGGATGCAATAGAGGCTATTCTGAGATCGATCGACAATGGGGTACGTCGTCCTTCGGTGGTGCTAGCCACCGGAGGTGGGAAGACGGTGGTGTTCTCACACTTGGTTCAGCGGCTCAAGCCATCGTCTCCAGGCAGAGGCAACAAGGTGTTGGTGTTGGCGCATAAGGAGGAGTTGGTCCACCAGGCCGCTAACGTGTTGAAGATTGTCAACCCAAAATTGAATGTTCAAGTAGACATGGGACCCACTCATGCAAGCATGGATGGAGACATCTTTGTTGCCTCGGTGCTCTCGATGGTGAGGTTGCCCCGGCTTGAGAAATACGACCCTAGCCAGTTCAAAGCGATCATTCTCGACGAATGCCACCATGCCACGGCGACGTCGTGGACCAAGATATTGACCTACTTTGGCGCCCATGTACAAAAGCCGCCAATCTATGTTATTGGCTTTACCGCCACTATGGAAAGAGCAGACAAGCAGGACTTGGGCGTGGTGTTTGATGAGATCACGTACTCACGAGACTTGGCCACCATGATTGGCAACGGCGAGTTGGTGAATGGGAAAGTATACTCGCTAAACACCAACCTACATTTAGATGCCGTGACTGCCAAATCCGAAGATTTCGTCAAATCAGAGTTGGCGAGTGCCATGAACAATGTCGAACTCAATGGCTTGATTGCGTCGTCGTATTTGAAGTTAGCCAAGTTGCACAATTTCAAGAGTACCATGGTTTTCTGTGTCGACGTGCTCCACTGCACAACCCTATGCCAGGTTTTGCAAAAACACAATATCAACGCCGAATACGTCACTGGTAAGACTAAGAAGAGCCAGCGAAAAGCAACCATTGAGGGGTTTAAAGCAGGAAGAATAAACGTTTTGTGTAATGTTCTGGTGTTCACTGAGGGAACAGATATACCCAATATCGACTCCATCATTTTGGCAAGACCAACAAAGTCGAGGACGCTATTGATCCAGATGATCGGTAGAGGTCTTAGACTAAATAAAGGCAAAAAAGTGTGCCACATTATAGATATAGTCGACACTTATCACGCTGGCATTCAATCAACTACACAAATCTTTGGATTTGACGCGGAAACCATAGTTCAATCGACGTCTAAACCAAGCGAAACTACGAATGGTGGATCCATTGAACGCATAATTGATGGACTCGATTTACTAAAGCTAGAGGAGGCGATCAAATCTAATAACGAGAAATTTGAAAATGGATTGATGAAATATGAGCCAGTTGAACAACTTTCCGACCAAAAAATCACCATGCAATTTTCTCCAGTGACAGCTGAAGTCAAGCAAAATATTTGCTTTCAAGAGGCGAATACCATGAAAGTGGGAAGCGATAAATACAGGCGTTTTCTGGGCACAATTAACAAGGAAATCGTGGACATTCTGGAGGAATATAAGTCAATCGAATCAAAATTTGTTGATGCAAACTTGAAATGGGCGAAGTTGAACAAGAATGAATGGGGTTATGGTAAAAAACACTTTTATTTAATTGAAATACTGCATTGTCGTGGATTTTTTGAGTTTCAATTGTCATTGAATACATTTGTTGGCGACGCTGCACTTGGAAAAGAATCGTCCAAGAGAACAAAAACTTACGATTGGAATACAAATTTGAGTTACTTGCTTCGAGTTGCGGAAGACTTGGATAAAGAAAACCCCGCTGACCCATCCAGTTCAAATTCTCTGACTTTGATTACACCTGGGCAAGCATGCTTCCTTTTCAGTTGTTTAGAATCAAAACTAGATTCGTTGCACGAGAAAAAAGCGGTATTTTTATCGAACCTTCACAAAATAACAAAGGCAGAAGTATCAAGATTGATTTTTGCGGCCAGGTATTCTTTGAACTCGGTATGTGTGAACGATCTGATTGAACAGCTCCTTAAAGCAAAAAGCGATCAAGATACTATAAAATTAACGCCAAAACGATTTTGATTAATAGTGACATTTCACAAGTTAGTACGCCAGAAGAGCTCTTTCATTGTTTCATTTCGTACCAAAAGTGTGACTCGATACATTCTGTTATGCTTCAATAATTGCGATCTCATATGTACAGTGGTTTACACAAGTTGAAGTCCAAAAATCATTGCAAGACTAGTCATCAACGTGAGCTGATCTTTATGCGCTTATATAAAGATGATGAGAAAAAGTTCAGTGATGAGATACCGCTGTGCCACACTCATACTACTCAGTGTGTATTACAACGAGGACATATCACAGTTTCTCGGGTCCTGCAATCTGATGAAGTCAGCTTGCTCTCATATAAGCACACGAAGACAATGATCGATTTAGGTCTCAGTACTGCAATAAGTTGAGTCTCATTGTCTCTAAACAATATTATGAATTTATCGAAGCCTGATTCAATACAATCTTGCAAATGACTCGTTCATCAAGTAACAGATTCTACATGAGTAGTCCTTATCATTCAATTCATGAAGTAATTACTACCCAGTTGTATTACAATTATGATTACAATATTTATAAATTATAAATTCTAAACAATTGATTGAAACCGCCTGCTGGAGTTGAGGGACGATACATAGCAAATAGCAATAAGGTAAACGAACTATGATCTTGGAAGTTGATTAGTTTAGAAACAAACTAAAGTATATGAGTAATGGTATCTCAAAACTTGATCCCGTATTCCCAACTGATCACCATTTTGGTCCTTTTTGGTGATATGTCTTTGGTAGTCCAGTCTATGCATACCTAAAAAACCAGTCGACTTGGTTTGCAGTATGCGTCAACCTTGTTCCCATTGAAATATCGCCAACCAGGAGTCGACCCAAAATGACTCACGATCAAGTTTCTGGTCCAAGACTAATTCCACCGAAACCCGTATGCTTAGAATGAATCTGATGCCAACGTCTTCCTCAAAATTGTTCCTCTAATCTGTATTGATATGATTTGCAAATGTATCGTGAAATGGAAAACCCCAAACTGAATGAATTAAAGGCACCAATAAATCCCCTAATAACCAACCTTATTAACCAAAACCAAA
Organism: Suzukiozyma glaebosa; assembly: GCA_030564305.1. NCBI lineage: Eukaryota > Fungi > Ascomycota > Pichiomycetes > Serinales > Debaryomycetaceae > Suzukiozyma > Suzukiozyma glaebosa. The sequence goes on along the minus strand of JAJLUT010000023.1, from coordinate 163,552 downwards.
TAACCAAAACCAAACAACTGAAATAAGAAAACCGAACCAAATCAATCAATAACTCAAACTGAATAAACCAAGTCCCGTAGCCAAAACTTCCTCACTTTGCAAATGGATTGAATTTAGGTAATGTCCAATTGTCCATGGAAAATGCCCACTTATTAGATGAAACTTGCTCTTCGACATTGAGCTGGACAGCAGGAGGATGATTATTTCCAATGAACCTGATCAATTCATCACCAATCATTTGTTGATGTTCACTGTTGATTCCACTATACTCGAGCCTTGCAACTTTTTCATCCGCTGTGGGAGTTATATGAATGTATGGCTCGTGGAGGTGAATTAGCTTGACCAAATCAAGACTCTTTTCACCAACAATATGATAATCCATATATTTCAAGCTGAAAACGTCGATGGTGACTCTTTCATTCGAAGCAGTAGTGTATGAATATGAATCTTTACCTGGGAGACGACTGGATGTGAAATAGCATTTGTCGTAAGTGTTTTTTGCAAAAAGCTTGTGCAAAGGATCTGGTGAATCTGGTTCCACTGGTTCGACTGGCTCGGGATTATCTTCCCGTCTCCAGGGTTCGGTTTTCTTCCTAAATGGATATGTTCTTTTTGGTTCCACTGGGATAGGGTCCCGGCCAGGAGCAAACTTAATCTTTATGTTGGAAGGTGGAAGTAAAGGCTTTTCATAGCCATATGGCCTTGACATGTCTCCATGAATCACTGACATAGAATCATCGCTGCACAATGTAGGTGGAGATGAACCCAAAGTGAAATTGGAAGAAGAAGCTGAATAGGGAGGTGCAGGGGTAGCATCACCTGTACCAACTTCACCGTTGGTGGGATATCTCGAGAACTGGGTTTCTTTGTCGTAAGGGCTCCAAGTGCCTGGTTTCCTGTACAACTTTCTAACTTGACCGTCAACATTGACCAAACCAAAACATGGTCTCCAAATGTTTTTTGAACGGGGACGAAGCACCTTTTTGATTGGTACATTATAGTACAATTCCATCAATCGGTGGGGAATTAAATGCCCAGTGGTAATTTTGCCCTCCCTTTGATCTGTACGAATCACCAGATTCAAGTATGCAACAAGATGGGCATGGCGACCATTGTATGCGGCTTGTTCGCTTTCAGTCATATCATCTCTGAACATTTCCCGTCTGATACGGAATTCACCAATAGCGAAACGAATGTATCGCTTCCATAACCTGTAACCTTCCTTGTATTCCTCGTCAGTCATTTTAACCCCATACAAGTAAGCCAAGAACTCGAGACTGACAGGAGCTAAACCATGGAGAACATTTCTCAATTTGAATCTCTTGACACAATAACCTTCTTCAACGTATTTCCAAACAACATATCGAGCCATAAACCGGTTCCGAAAGTAGATAAATACCTTCCAGCTCTCGAGTTCATCTGGTGTTAACTTGTCAAGCCTACAGCAGTACCATTCAAGCGCCTCCTGACTCAGGGTGAGACAGTCCTTCTTGAATAACCGGTCGCCGACTGGCTTGAGTTTTTTCCCCAACTCGGCGAATTTCTCGCTGCTAAAAAGTTGAAACTTCATCGTGACAAAAATTGGACTCAAAAGTGGTGCAGTGGTGGTGTAATTGGTAGTGTAGTTGGTGGCAGTTGAAGTTGCTTTTGAAAGCTGTTAAGGCTAGTGCAAAAGACAAAGTTGTGTCTGCTCTAGTTTCGGTGATATATAAATTTGTAGTTATAGTTGGTGTTGAAAGATATAAAGTTGAAACTGAGATTGAGCGTGAGGCGTGTGAGTGTTTTATTCTTGAATAACGGTAGATACTAATCTAAACTTGATGGTTCAGATCGTCTTTTGTATTAAGAATAATTTGTAAATCAACATTGGCGATTTGTGTTAAGTACCCAGGTGCAAAGGTTTACAAACACAAACTTGAATGGGAATAATGGGAGATTGGTAGAGCAAGCACTAAGACTGTAGTTGCATAGTATAGGTACATGTAGAGATGTGTAGATGCATACGTTTGTAAGCACTTCACTCACAAGTTGTGCTCATATTATTAATCACCAGAGATTGTGGATAATAGAGTAGCAATTGAACAGATAATTCTTTTTCACCACTTGTATGCATTAGCATTCAGTAAAAGATATTTCATGTTTCATTACCTGGCAAATCAACAATGTGTTATTTTGCAGCCATTTTGCAGCCATATTTTGCAGCCATCTGCCTCATTTTGGCTAAATTGAAGTCGAGTTGATTCAACCAGATTTTAACAGATCGTAGTCAGTTGATAGCTATATCGCTCGGTTTTGAGTTGTTTAAGGTGCCAACAACCATATCATTGCTTTCACAGCGGGACTATGTATTTGGCAATTTAGCAAGATATAATACAATAACAAACTTCCTCAATTGTTTCAATCATGCTCAGCGCCGCTAGTATCAGAACACTGTATTCATTGTTATTACAAAATGCTGGTTCTTAACTTTGACTGTCATGATTAGCCAAGTACTATCCCTCAATACATGTACTAACATTGATGGGTTCAGATTACAAGTTAAATCTACTTCCACTCGTTGTGGCTCTCGCTGGTGCTACAACAAGCCGCACCAAATCATAAAGAGAAACATTCTCTGCGAAAACTTTAACAGTTGATACGTTTGGGTATTGATATTACCATGGACACAGAACTACGTAATGTAATTATGGTTGTTAAGCTGATATGATAAGAAGAATGAGGATACTGATATTAGGGTCTCGAATGAAAAGTATCAGTTGGTTTACATCGAAATGCAAGAGCTTGTCAATGTTGTGGTTTTGCACATTCTAAATTGGTGTCATGCTGGTGGTGCCGGGTGTTTTCAGTTTATTGGACCATCGGTGGTTTCTTGAACATTCTGAATGTTGTACCAACGTCAATAGCGTCCGTTAAAGACAGAAGATTGTTTCAGGATCATTCACGAGAATCAATTTTATGCCGACTAGTTATTTTGAGTTGAAACAAGACTTGATGCTTGAAACAGACCTCAACGCTTTGGTAGTATTGAAAGATAACTCGCGAGAATGGTTTGTTAATCTGGATGCGGTGCTGGGTCAACTTGACCTTCAGCATTATTGATTGACTCATATCTGCAACGGAGAAGACGATAGAAAACAAATCAATATGTCAAAAATGCTGAAAATGATACAAAAGTCATAACCTGCTCTGAGCATGTGAATCCAAAGCTGGTGATATGATTCAAGTAGAGCACAAGCATAGTTTACACAAAAAATGCCTACATAACACCAAAAACCAGTTGCTCTGAGGTGTCTCAGCAGTCTAAGTACACTGAAGTGGAGGAAAGATCTCCCAGCTCTGAGACGCTACAATTCTCAGCTATTCTGCTGACCTAGAGATTAGTTTCGCTATAATGAAAGTGGTCTTGGTTCGGCTTTGAGCACGCCACAGTCTGAGTGCAATCGCTCGTCATTAGAGTGTGGCTGGAATACATTGGGCAATTGTTGAACATGACCTGCTCAACATAGTGCAAGTGGTTTACAGTCCATTGTCGGTTAATTTCCTCACGTTACCAAGCAAACGCAAGAGTTGCAGAGACATTTGGATGTAAAACTTACCGTGTATTAGGGGTTGGGGCTAAGTATTGAGCATGACCGATACAATTCTACATGTTCTAAAACAATAACATATACTTTATAAAATAAACAATTAAACAACTCAACACCAATATAAAAAGAAAACAACCCCAGCAAAACAACCTAGACCAAGAATCTCAGTAGATCTTTGTCAGCAACAAACCATCCAACCACAGCAATGATACCGAGCAATTTGTTCGTCATAGTCTGTCTATTAAATATTTTGATCAATCTAAAGTCACATCAAATTTATCGACTAAATCATCAATTATCAAAATCCCCGAATTTTCCTCTTAGGACTATTATTGATTCGCAATATTGTTCCAATCTGATTATACTTCAATGGCTTTCCAGTTTATACATTCCTAAAAAACCGGTCGACTCGATTTGTGGTTTGCGACCACCTTGTTCCATTAAATTATCGTCAGATTGGAGCCGACACAATGATTGCTTCACAATTAGCCCAATTGAGTGAATCCAGAAACCAGAAGGCTAATAACCTAGCGTCATGGTTGACGTGAAACATTCTTTCTTCCCATATCAAATAAACAAAAATGACTTACCAATGGTTAGCCAAGGTAACACCATAAGCAGCAGATTTACCAGCCAGATTCATCCTACATTTGCTGAAGATCAGAGGACCACAATATCAACTATGTCATCTTTATCGCCAAATGTGTCATCTTCCGCAATAATCTCATATGGTTTAAGATTTGTAGCATTTGGAGGAGAATCAAAAGTATTTGGCAACTGAAAATGATGTTGATAGTTGCCATAATTATTGTAGGCAAGTAGTGAATCAATGGCATCGATTGAGTCGTTGGTCGCCTCCTGAAACCCAAACATTGATCGCTTGGGAATTTCATCAAGAGTGACAGCAGTTACTGAATTCGATATAACGCCATGAATCGAACTACCTGCATCCTCTGAATCATCTTCAGCATTACTGGCAGTAATATCATGAATTGCATCATCGATCATTCGACATATGCTTTCAATGGAGTCAGCAGAATCATCATGAATTTCAGTTCGGGCAATCGGTTTGACTGGTGCTATATTGATAGCGTCTGTCGATGTGGTAATTGCTGTGAAACTATTGTGAGATCCATAAATTGTGTTGATTGACTTGCTAGCATTGAAAACGTCTTCATGATCGATTGCAAAAAATTCTTTGTTGATTGATGAAGCTTGATGTCGATTAATCGAGCAATCCGATGACTCGGGATTTGTTGTTAGTTGGGGGATAACAACCGCTCGATCGCCGACATCATCAACAATTGAACTTGAATCTGATGAATTTGCAGGACCATATATTTCGAATAGACCAAACCGTTTCAAAACCTCTGCTTTTGAGATCGGAGATAAATTGGAAATGGCTTGAGCACTAGTGGGTATATTCAAACTGCATTCGCAATCAGACTCCTCACTAGCATGAATATTAGGCTCAAATGAATCATAATGGTCACATTCTTCGAAAATATTTACAAAATCATCATCATCCGTGAAACTAGGAGTATCAAGATCAACAGACTCAGCGTCTCTTGCACTGATTGTTAGGCCTCGTTGATCGAGATTCAGAGTTTCAAATTCCGATTGAAAGTGATTAGAAGCAAGGTCACAATTCAAATCGGTTTGAACACTATTGGCATTGTTTTCGAATGTGTCAACGCCAATAGTATCCGTTTCAATCCTGGAAGCAGTTATAAAAGTGACACAAGGTGTTGAGTAGTTCTTTTTATACACTTCAGGTTTGAAAGGGTTGTAATCATCGTGGTCAAAGTCATTTGTAGCAGAATTAACAACTTCGACACTAGATTCCTCAGAAATAGTTTCAAGTTTAGCTCTGAAAGTGGAGCGACTTGAACTTGTGGATCTTGAATGGTTGTAGTTTGTAGGTTCAAGATCAGGTGAATGATTTCTGTCATCTTCAATTTTACAGACGACAGGGTCAATGGCATAATTCGTTTGCATCGATCTGCCCACAGTGTTTTCATATGTGTTCCAGACATAATCAACTCTGTTATTTGAATCAACGACAGACCGTGGACGAATTTTGGTGTTGCCATTATTTGAATCTAAATACTCAAAGAGTGCTTTCGCACGAATGGGAGTAAACTCCCCTAAGTCCTGTAAGATCTGGTTGACTTCCGCATCTCTGTTAGAATGGAACAATGGGTTGTTGGTTATCAAATCATCAAACACAAGCGAACGAACAATGAATTCGTTTCTGGCTCGAACAAACTTTTGAAACTTAGCATGTTCAGATGGAGTTAACTTGTCGATACCAGCATTGATTGACTCGAGTTGTTGTAAGTTCAATCTGTAAAGATCACGGTTGGTGAAGCGATCTTTAACTTTGGCTGGGAGTTGTTTGATTTTTCTCCAGGTTTTGGTGATTTTTTGTTCCATTACCAGAATTTTGAAATGCATTTTTAAGTCAAAGAACAGAAGATTACAGAAGATGTAGTTGTTGTTTTAGTATTCTCAATGACAGTAGACTTGGATCTAAACACAATGGTATGGATCTTCTAGTGTAGAAAGAATAATAACAAAAAAAAAAATCTAAAGAAATCACCATTTGTGGTACTTTTATATTGAGCCAAAGTTTACAAATAGGATCTGTTGGGAAGTGCTGCAGAAGTTGGGGTTAGTCAGATCTGAAAGAGAAGGATAGGATGTAGGCTAAATGTTGGTATAACTTGCAAATGTTGCTGTTATTAGCTACAGCATCCCATAAGAATGACTTTACATTGGTCTACAATCAAACTACAGATCATTCGATTACATTAAGATTTAGAACTTGGCTACAAGTATATCATAGGGCCCAACTCTATCAATATCCATTCCAATCTGATGTCATACTCGACTCTTGCCGATATGTGGTATTTTGCAGCCAATGTTGCAACACTCGGTTGATGGTTGTCAATCATATTGTCTAGTTTCCAGTGGTAACAGAAAAGTACATGTAGGGTCTAATTGAATTTGAATTTAGATTGTATATTGTCTTGGTATCTTGTAAAACCATATATAGTCCAACCATGTTTGGTTGAATCAACATCAACATGTTGATTTCACATTGATTTTTGACAGAGAGTTTGATATTCGCACCACGGGCACCACCGCTACTCTGTCAAAGACTACCGCGACAGGTACCGCCATTTTCAGTTCCAGTGTTGAATATTACTCACAGCCGCATTGAATTTTGGTCTGCGAAATTGCGTGTTTTTCTACTTAATTTCCCTTGACAAGATATAATAACAGTTTATTACATGGATCTGACGAGAACGTTGTTGCTATGAGCTGAAATAGAGGTGCTGCACTGCTATATTTTGTTACAATGAAACAACTGAGCTATGTCACCAGTTAAATTGATTCAAATGTTGGGTGGACCCTTGTTTGATTGATGCAATTTAGATTATGTTGATGATGGGTTAGCCTACTTGCTGTCAATTGGTACGAACATGTCAAGTTTGCAAGTTGATTTTTGAACCTGTAGAAACGGAATGGAAAGGTAGCAAGTTAGGTTGCATCAAGTTGACGAGGGATGAAGCTTTGATAAACATATTTTTGAATACAGAATTTTGAACCGGATAATGTACAATGCCTGAGTCCACTGCAGGTCACTTGAACTATAATCAGAAACAAACTTAGAGATGAATTGAAAATCAAATCCAAGAGTTGACTGCATTGCTTGCGATTGTTGTTGAGAGACCCATATGCTTACACTTGAGTATAGAAGTAGCTTTGAAAGGTATTTCTTTTATGCTCAAGACTACAAATGTTCATCTTCATACAAAATTCAATTAAAATATAAACAATAAGTTAGAATGTTATACCTAATAATGACACAGCATCAATTTTCCTGATTATTTCGTGGTCTTATAATCAGATGCAATACTTGTATTGCATATTTTCAACCAATTATTCAATCAAAGTTCAGCAAGTTATCATGTTTTTGTATTTTGGGGTTTTTATGAGTGTTTTTGGGTTTTTCACGGTTTTTTGATGTTATTTTGTTTTTTTGTTTGAATTCTTATTTGACTTCGACGCTGATTTCTAATCAAGTGAATCTTCTTTTGAAGTGTAATTGAGACAATTTGAACAATTCCACTTGTTGATCTGAAGCTGATCTATCGGATGATAAGATCTCATGAAGTTTGAACCAAACATAATCCAATATGAATACTTCGGCCAGCTTTATTTTGTGTTCCTCCAACATGTTATCAATCATGTCCATGAACTCAGCAATTATACTCATGTCGCAATTTGAAGATTTGATCGGCACTTTGGTTTGTTGAGTTACCAGTTTGAAAAACTGAGGCAAGGTATAATCCTCAAGAGTAAATGAACCGGTTTGCTTGGACTTGTTCTCAGCGAAGGCTAAGAAGGCAGGCAAATAATGGTGAATTGACTCATTTTCAACAGTCGATACTATTGATTCGATCAACTGGGAGATTTCTTCAACCAAAGGCTCGTGAGAGAGCTCAATTGCCAAAGGAGTGTTTCGCAAGGAAATATATTCAGCTATCATGCCAACATCAAGAGCTGGTGTAACAATCTCAAGTTCTGACTCCACTAAAGTCAAAAACGAGACCGACCAATACTCTTTAAGAAATGGTTGTTCAATTGTAGCTTGTTCGAATGGCTGAATAAACCCATCAAGTATATCATCCTGGAACATAAGCATACGATTGACTGGATCGTGACACATCAGCCATAACTTGGCTGCAACATATGCATCAAATTCCAAATCCACAACCAGCTTGGATCTGAATAGCGACATAAACCTGGCGATCACATACTCCTCATTAGCAAATGGATCAATAGTGTGAACCAATTGGTTACTATCAGGAGACTCGACCAATTTCATGAATGATGAAAACCAATTCTTTGAATAAGCTGGTTGTTCGACTGTATCAATTTCGAATGGCTGAATGAAACCTTCAAGAATATCCTCTTGAAACATGAGCATACAATGGACTGGATCATGGCACATCAGCCACATTTTTGCAGCTTCGTAAGCATCATAAATCATCTCAATGCTGGATTCAAAATTTGACAAGCACATAAACCTAGCAACAAAGTAATCACCAAAATCGATTGAAGCTGGTTCATATTTGCCAGAGTGATCAACATAACTTGATTCAATGAACTTCATGAAAGACAAAAACCAATATTTATCAAGAGCTGGGTCGCTGTCCAAGCACACGGAAGATGATTCAGCGAATGAGATGAACTTTGCAACCATATAATTATCGAAAACGGCTTGTTCTGCAATAGTTTCCCTGGAAATCCTCTCCGCAGATGCAAAAAACTCACGGACTGTACAATTGAACTCATCCTTCTCATCAATAGTGACAAAAGATGACTTCTCCAAAGACTCCACAAAGTTATGAACCACTTCAACAACATCTTTACGTGGACTCAATTTGTCAAAGGGAATCTCAACCATATCTTCAATCGATTCGCCATCGGCATTACCAATTTCAGAAAAGATCGATGGAATGGTGGTTGTGGTGGAATTGATCGAAACATTCGATGGGACAGATCTAAGTTCTGACGACTCGTCGTCAAATTCTGGGTAAATGCACAAGATACATGACAAGTCAATATCAATCAATCTTGAAGAATCAAATTCACACAAATTTTTATACAAATCAGAAGACTTGAATGTACATGAGTGTTTTTTGAAAGTTGATTTAACTGAAGATGATACTTGGCTGTAGGCTTGGGCAAGGGCATCAACTGATGAATTGGTCAAAGTTTGAGCGTTGGCTAAAGTTTGAGCGAAGGTCATAGTCGATTGGTAAATATATAAAGCCTCAGAATTGTGGGAATCGACCTCTTTATATACCTAGGACCTTCCTATTTGATCAGATCGATCGAGGCAGGTACAATATCGATTAAAGCAGGTACTATCAGCGTAATCGCGAAATATCGGTATACTTTCCTAAATCACTCGCAACAAAAATATTCAAGGAAGCTTGAACTCAAATATGGGTACAAGGACTCGTAATCACTAATAGTTGCATACATTGCAGTTGCCCACTAGTTTTTGTCTATTATCGCCAACTTAGACTTTCAAATTTGACCATTTTGGTTTACTGTAACTACTAGTTTGAGTTTGTGTAAGCTACAAAATGTCTGTTTCAACACGATTACGGTTGAAGATGAACTTGGCTAGTAGATTTATTACATTGGCCTATGTCTATTGTAGAATTCTAGCCAAATCATAACATATCATCGAAGGGTTTTTGTTGAATTATACACAATTTTATTACAATTATTGTTTAAGAATCAATTCTGCATCGATTCCCTCTAACGACACGTCTTTTTCCGAACCAGATTCAATGTGAACACTTTCCTCGTCAAGCAAATAGCGTCTTGTTTCATCCCGGAGTTGTAAATAACGAATAGCACAACATACGAAAACGCTAGTTATAGTTGTGGCTAACATGGCAATCGACCCTTTTCTGAACTCAGGAACCATAGTAGCAGCGTAAAACAAAAGTGACCACCAAGCATTAACTGCGTTGCTGAACATATTCATCGAAGCCAAGACAATGGCTCTCACCTGCAAGTCGTCCTGAGTGGCAATATTTGCCCAGGCAAAGAAAACCGTTTGACCAGCATATGCGAAGCCACTCAAGTAATGGGCGGTAAAGACAAACGACTTTGATAACGGATTTGTTAGAAGTAAAAGGGCAGCAATAAACAAAATCACGGCGATGAAGATACCGACTCGATAATGGTACCGTCCTCCAGTTGCATTCAAGTAAATAGCAGACGACAATGTAGCGCAGACTCCGACGGCAAATATACCCATGGGGAAATGGTTTCTATCATCCACCGAATAATCGAAAAATTTCAACCACAACGCAAGTAGCGAATTGGTTGAAAACGATTCATTCTCACCACCAAGCACCCATAAGAACGAGAAAAAGTACCATCTCCAATCACCGAATAATCGTCCGAATATGTTCCAACTGAACTCATCTTTGGGCTTTTTCTGCTTTTGTAGGGCTAGCTGGTGTTCTTTTTCGGTGAAATAAAATGCTTTCGACACATTGGGAGCATCGGGGAAGCAGAAAAACCCATAGATAATGACCGGTATTGTGACCAAGAAGTCAATAATGAATAGCCATCTCCAACCACGAATGCCACGGTAATCGTCCATATTCTTATATATAGCCGCCTGCAACAAGCCTGAGAAGATCGATCCAATCAAACCCGACGATGTGAAGATGGCGGTTCTAAACGAAAGCAAATCTTCGTCGTAGAAGGATCCCAATATCAAATGAGTTCCCGAGAAGGTAACTGCTTCGAAGGATGCCACAAAGAACCTGATAACGCACAATTGCTGGTACGACGTAACCTTGTACATTGACAACGTCAATATTCCCCACGACAAGGCACAGAACGACAACCAGTATCGCGGACGTATCTTGAGCATGATTAAGTTGTGGGGTACTAATGCCACTATGTAACCTATATTGAAGCAAGTATTGATCAAGTTGTATTCGTTTCCCTTCATGTTCAAGTCCTCTTGCATTCCACTCACGTAAGCATTGGCCAAGTTGGTTCTGTCGAGATAATTGACCCAGTATATCAAACTCACGTACGAAAGAATGAACCAGTCCATCTTCAAAAGCAAGCTTCGTTCAACTGGGTTTTCTGGCGTTCTTCCCCATACTATAACCTTCAACCGCTTCCACATGACTTGTTGATACCAGCAAATATGTGTTTCTTCTCCCGTTAAATTTAGCAACTATAGATACATTATATTGCAGTGTATATATATATAGCAATGCCGTATGCTAGCTTCTATCTCGTGGTATAAACGTTGGCACACAATCGATAACGGTGCTTATCAATCGGAAATCTTTTCAGTTTGCGCAACTGAAAAAGGGTAATGTCAGAAAATTACCACAATAGAACTGTATTGGTATGTTGGCGCAACCCATGAGCGACTTAGAGGGGACTAATACCCGTATTGCAAGTGGTTTACATACAATAGATAACCTAGAATGGATACTATTTGCTTGGGTTTGATTGCGATTAGAATTGGCCGAGATATTAGCCACTCACATTATCACCAGGTCACAGGGTCTGAGGAATTCGAGATCCGCTTGCTTGCTATCTACGAAAGGCATCTGCGCTATCTAGCGTCAGATAATGTATTTGTGAGGGGATCTTGCTACTACTGGATTGGGAATATTGTTACTTGTACTAGTTTCACAAACACGCTGTAGTCCAGGTCAAACAACCCAGTAAACATTGGGGATAAAGTGAACTAAAGGGAACCAAAGACGGTCTATCAAATTCTGCTGTTGCTTTGTTCTTTGCAACTCCGTTTTTGCAGTCAACCATTCCAAATTTGTGGCTAATTGCGCTATCGTCTCCGGGTTTCGCATGAATTCCCAATCGGTGATCCAGCCGAGATAACGAAAACATCAAACTTTAGCCCACAACTATAAAACAACGTTGCTTTTGCTTGTGTGTTGTTTGGGCAAGAACCAGTTTCAATGACTATTACACAACCTACTTACAAGGAAATTGCTGCTAGAAAGGTAGCGTTGAGGAATGCAAACTTTATCGCCGACTGGATAATACCTCAAGAGGAGTTACCGGGACCTGAAATCACAGATGTGTGCAAGTGGATAGACAAAACAGGCTACCTCACCCTGGAAGAGCTCGCAATCACCAACTCTGATGTCGGTACCATATTGGCAAACATCGCTAGCAGAACCTGGTCATCTGTCAATGTGACATCAGCGTTTTGTCATCGAGCATCAATAGCCCACCAGCTAACCAACTGCTTGTCAGAAGTCTTCTTTGACAAAGCTTCAAAGCAAGCAGCGGAATTGGACGAGCACTATGCTCAAACTGGTGAGTTGAAAGGTCCGTTGCATGGTTTGCCAATTTCGCTAAAAGATAATATCAACATTGCCGGCGAGGCTACTACGCTTGGTATAGTCAACTTCTGCTTTGATCCGCCCCACTTCGAACGAGACTCGGCCATGGTCGAGAGTCTACGCGATTTGGGAGCCGTGTTCTACGTTAAAACCAATGTACCAGTGGCAATGATGATGCCGGAAACCAACAACCATGTGTACGGGAACACTTCCAACCCCATGAATCGATTATTGTCCTCGGGAGGGTCTTCGGGGGGTGAAGCAGCACTCATCAAGTTGAAAGGTTCAGTTATTGGTGTAGGATCTGATATTGGTGGCAGTATCAGAATCCCAGCATCGTTTCAAAATCTATTTGGCTTGAAACCATCATTTGGACGGTTCCCATCGTATGGAAACCGCTCGGGGTTGCCAGGATTGGAGTCGGTTAATTCCATTCTTGGTCCGTTAGCAACTTCGCTCGGGTCATTGGAGTTGTTTTGCAAAACGTTGGTCGAAAACAAACCTTGGGACTACGACGCCAAGTCTATCCCTATCCCCTGGAATAACGAATTCAAATTGCCAGCTAAGTTGAATATCGCCATTCTCGCTGACGATGGGTACGTTCGTCCCACTCCGCCGATACGCAGAGGGGTCAATGAAGTCAGAAGGAAATTAGTTGAAGCCGGCCATGATGTTATCGAGTGGAAAGTAGATCATTTACCACTTTCCAAAATCATTACCCAGTTCTTTTTATCCGATGGCGGCGTTAATGTCAAACTGAATCTAGATAAGACTGGAGAACCACTCTTTCCATATATGGAGATGTATGGAGATACACCAGAACTCTCGGTATCACAATTGTGGAAACTACAGGTTGAACGAACCAAGTTGGTCAATGAATACTTGCAGTCGTGGTTGGCAACTGCAACTGAAACTGAGAATGGCGAGATAATCGACGCAATAATCATGCCGGCAACTCCGTTTGCCGGTAATCCATTGGGCAAGTATCACGATTATGTAGGTTACACCAGCCCATTCAACTTGCTTGATTACTCAGTCGGGGTTTTCCCCGTCACTCGTGCCGAGAAAAATATCGATATTCAAGATCAGCCTCGCGATTTCTACAGTAAAACCGACGAAAACACTGCTCGAGATTATAATCCCCAAGAATCTCATGGCGGTGCGGTTGCATTACAATGCATCTGTCGAAAATTTGAGGAAGAAAAGGTTATCGCTATCTTGAAAGTTCTTGACGATCTAGTACGCTATTCTGATTGAACCAAAACTTATATAACGTTTTCACTTCAATTTTATCCTGATATCCACCTTTTTTACTGTATAATCAAAGCAACGATACCAAGCTTGGCCAACATTCTACTAAACTTGCCGATAATTATCGGCCGGATAAAATTTTAACTGTCACTCTGCATGCGCATGATCACTCATCTAGTACAACCATCTTTCCAAGCACTAAAGTTGCATTGGGGAAATAGTAAGCTACATGGCTGCTATTGTTATTAGAATCATAGCCATCCGAGTTCTTCTCCGATATTTATGAGGTCGTTGGTTGTATCCAAAGAATATTTTCATATTTTTCAATATGCACCAAGGCTTACAATTTTTCCGAGCCAGTATGTACCGGTGATTAAATTCAATAATTGATGGTCTGTGACTTAGGAAAGCCAGTCACAGAGTCGTTCGCCGAGTATATTGAAACGAAAGACGTTCATTCTTGTGTGTTGGTATCGCGATGGTCACAAGTGGTGATGTTTTCTACATCTATCAGAAGCCGCTATGCTGCACAAAAGCCTGTCACCCGGAAAAACTTGAGCCTTGCATTAGTCAACCGATGGACATTCTTGTTGTAGTTGCCGTGTTTGAATGCTATTGGCCTGAATAAAAGCATCATGACGAAAGTGGGGGACTTTGGGGGTACCTTTTAATCTGGTTATACTACTGTTAAAAATTATATAAAGCCTAGCAGGGTCTAACAGATTTTTGCCATTTCATTTCCCAATGTCTGAAAACGTAACTAATGCAACCACACCAACCCTCGGCTCTATAGAGGAGAATAAGCACGAATCTGAGCGTCATCAAGATGCTCTTGTTCACGATACTAGTTCCGAAGATAGGTATCCCACGATACCTAACAATGGGATTAAAGACTATCTTTCAGTGATAATCTTTTGTTTCTTTATTGCTTTTGGAGGGTTTGTTTTCGGGTTTGATACTGGTACCATTTCTGGATTCATTAACATGTCTGATTTCGTTGAGAGGTTTGGCCAAATTAACGAAAATGGTGAAGCTTATTTCTCGGACGTGAGAACTGGGTTGATTGTATCCATATTCAACATTGGTTGTGCCATTGGCGCCTTGGTTTTGTCGAAAGTAGGTGATATGAAGGGTAGAAGGGTTGGTATCATGTTTGCCACAACTATCTATGTTGTGGGTGTGATTGTGCAGATTGCATCTCAACGTGCTTGGTACCAATATTTCATTGGCAGAATAATTACCGGGTTGGGTGTAGGATGTCTTTCAGTTTTGTGTCCCATGTTTATTTCAGAAACCTCCCCAAAAGCTATTAGGGGGACTTTAGTCTATTGCTTTCAGCTTTTCATCACCTTAGGTATTTTCTTGGGTTACTGTACCTGTTATGGAACAAAATCCTATCCAGACTCAAGACAGTGGAGGATCCCCTTGGGTCTCTGTTTTGCATGGGCACTTTTTTTGATTGGAGGTATGGTCGCAATGCCAGAATCACCTCGTTACTTGGTGAAGATGGATAGAATTGATGAAGCTAAGCAAGCCTTAGGTAAAACCAACAAAATATCTGCTGAAGATCCAGCCATCTACACTGAAATCTTGTTGATTCAAGCTGGTGTCGAAAGAGAAAGATTAGCTGGATCGGCATCATGGAAAGAGTTGTTCACTGGCCAACCGAAAATTTTCTATCGTGTGATGGTTGGTGTTGTCTTACAATCTTTGCAACAATTAACTGGGGACAACTATTTCTTCTATTATGGTACTACCATCTTCAAGTCAGTTGGTATCGATTCGTTCATCACCTCAATCGTGTTAGGTCTTGTTAACTTTGTTTCGACATTTGTGGGTATCTACTTGATTGAGAAGTTGGGAAGACGTGTTTGTCTTTTAGTCGGTTCTGTTGGTATGGCAGTTTGCTTCCTTATTTATTCCATCTTGGGGTCACTTCATTTGTATATCGATGGATACGACGGCCCTACTAGACAATCCACTGGTGATGCTTTGATTTTCATCTCATGTCTTTACATCTTTTGCTTTGCATCAACATGGGCTGGTGGTATTTTTGCCATCGTTTCAGAATTGTATCCATTGAGAATTAGAACTAAAGGTATGGCCTTGTCACTTGCATTCAATTGGGGTTTCGGCTTCCTCATCAGTTTCTTCACTTCATTCATTGTTTCGGCAATTCACTTTTACTATGGGTTTGTTTTCTTTGGTTGTTTGATCTTCTCAATCTTCTTTGTCTATTTCGGAGTTCACGAGACAAAGGGGTTATCATTGGAAGAAATCGATGAATTATATGCATCTGGTATTTCTGCTAGGAAATCACCTGGCTGGGTACCTCCATCTTATGAGCTGATGGCCACTTCAGCTGGTTATGCTGGAGAAAAGAAACCGGAAAATGAACATGTCTGATGATTGAGCATAATGCTAATGGGAATTAACGAGTAATGACTAACTTATCATGGATTCAATCAGACTGTATTGATTTCTTCCTTGTACATATATAGATTTCAAATAGCTTATTGATCAATCAATGTCGCATTATACTTAATCAACTTGTAATCCCAATAAAAACTCAACTCTTGTGGCACTTCATTCTGCAACTTGCAATCTTTAGCGAAACTCAAGTCTTGAATTCTCTTGTTCACATAAGAGTTCAACTCTGATAGCTCGCACGAAAAACCAGGACCGTTTTGACAGGTTTTGAGTGGGATAACGGCATCATTCAAAAAGAATCGAACAAACTTCTTGCCATTTGCACATCTCATTTTCTCAATGTACAACCTTGCGGCTTGTGGCAACAAATCAGCAGAGTTGTATGGATTCGGGAATGGAATTTCATCAACGGGTAATTCTTCAGCTGGATCTACCAAACCTAATGAAGACAAAAATATCTCAATGTCGGTATCATGGGTGAATGAGACGTATATTGGAGGCATATCACTCACTTCTTGATTGAGTAATTTCATTGATGCTTGTAACATTGGCGATCCAATTGATTTTGCAATTGGATTACCGTCGCCGTTCGTGTAGTAGTTTGTCAAATCATTTCTGTACCCTTCTCGAATGAATTCCTCGGTTGTGAACAAGGAGCAAAAAGGACTGTCACCTCTAACGTTGATCTCAAACGCACACCAGAGAAACAATCGCGATATTTGAAAAGCACTCAATTTGAACCCTTGGTTTGCTGCTTCGAACCGCTCCAGGATATTTTCTAAGTATTCTAAGTTATAGGCCTTGATTTTCAGGTCAATTCCATGAAAGGCCGCGCATGCGTACCTTGGAGTTAATGAATTGGCACCCATTTTGCCGTCTTCATCCACAATCACATACTCTGCTAGGTCTATCTGATCGCCTAAAAAACCTCTTGCAAAATAAGTACTTGTTTCGAAACACCGACCAGAATTTGTCGTGAACACGGGTAAAGACCGTCCTTTGAACAAGGAACCATATCGTTTCCTAAAGTACTTCCCATGTCTTAAAGCGTTTGTTACTCCACAATAAATGCTATTTGAATTTTGGGGGTTGGTTTCCTTTTCATAATTGGATGTATTAGTGACAAAGTACTCGTAATCATTCAAGAACTCAAGCTCCCCTTTGAAAGGAATGTCGTATTCGTCTATCACCTTCATAATATCTTCAAATGCTTTACCATCACCCTTGCTTGGGTACCTCTCGGCATGACGACTGAGCATCTGCACTTGTACCACTTGACAACTCTCTGGAACTTCATCAGATATTCCAAACCCTGGATGTTGTTTGTAAGGACCGGAGCCACCTAAGAATCTAATGATATTGTATTGTTCAACTGAAGCTTGTTGTGGAGTAGCGACATCTTTGTAAACCAGCTGGCCAACTAGTAGCAACCCATTGATCAACACTCTAAACGCAAATACCATAAAGGGTTCTTGAAACTCACAATTGCTCCCATTCGTACGAGTTCATAAATAAACGAAAACATTATAGCCAACAGCTAATATTGACACACGTGCGGCCCATAGTTATGGACTCATCAAAGATAATGAAGCCTAATAGTTTGATCCTCCAACAAGACGAGGCGAGCCAGTTATTGGTATCTAGATTGAGTATTTACAGTACTATATACATAGAAGGCGAGTATATATAAATAAGGTATCAACCAAAAATTTGGTATAGTGCAAGTTTATTGTTTGTTTGGTGTCTTTCTCTTGACAAAACTGCCGGTGGCAGCAGCTTTTCTTCTTTCGATAGCATTCAATTTGTCGTTAGTTTTCCTGGCTTGGGTGATGGCGGTGTCCTTGCTTTTCTCAGTGAAATCATTGAAAAGGTCACCAAATGTTTCGGGTGCTTTCTTAGCTCCTGGTAACGGTTCACGTACAACAAAGGACGGCATTTTTGTCATTCGACGGAACCACTTATTACTCAATGTTAAGGTTTGGATGAATGAGAAAAGCGAGTTCACCGCAAAGTACAAGACCACGGCTGCTGAGAATCCCTTGGTGATGAAGATCGATGCAATTGGTAAAATGGTGAGTAGCTTCTTCATGGGTTTGGACATTGTTGACATACCAGTTTCACCACCCAATCTAACAATTCCAAGCACTAATGCAGCCCCAATTATCTGCAATCCCAAGTATGGATCGACTTGGGTCAAATCTTCAAACCAAGCAGTACCACCAGTAGAAAATCCCTCCACTGGAAAATTTGCCATCTTTCTCAAAGCTTGAAAGAATCCATAAGCGATAGGTAATTGTAAAACTGGAAACATCTGATGAGACATGTGGATGTCATTGTCACGCATTAACTTCTTTCTTTTACTGGCTGCCGTGAATTGCTCCTGTGGTGATCCAGCTGCCTTCATCTCGGCTAACACAGCGTCCAATTCAGGTTTCACCTTCGATGTTTTGGCAGCGTTTGCACTGGCCTTCATATAAAGAGGGAACATCAACAATCTGATACCAATAGTAGCCACGACAATGGACCCCCACCATGGTAAGCCTGTGTATACGTGTGACACCTCCAAAAGTCTCTCGATTATCGAGGTTGGTCCCCAACCTTGCGCTAAACCAATTGAGTCGAGATATCCAATTTGATCACTGGTCATATCACTGATTGGCTTTATTTCCTCTTCAAATGAAGGGAGAGTGTTCTTTATCTCCGATATTATTGGTGTGGTTGATGTAGACGAATTATATCGATAACCCGACAAATTTGGAACCATCAAAGATGGTTTTTGCCTTGAAAAAGTCCCTGGAAGCGACCATGTGCGTCCTCCATTCTTGAGCGTTCGACCCAACCCAAGTCTGATCATCTTGCCCTTACTGTGTCGTTGTCGATCTTCTGGTTAACAAAGTTTGAAAATTTTCAATCTGGGGCCGACTCACGTGAATATATTGAACTGATTTCACCGCTGTATGAGTGATGAAAGATCAAAGTATCGATGATACGACGATGTTGGAGGCCGATAGGATCTAATGTGCGAGCTACAATTTACAAACATACTAGGCATCCACTCTCCTCGATAACGACTGGCGAGATTCCGATTTCGACTGACGTTGAGGCGCCAAGTGAAGCTATAAAGGTAAACTATCAGTTGGCACAGATGATAAAGGAAAGACACGATGCACCCAAAATATATAAGTATTTGGTTGCCAACCTACTGCTTGTTGACTCTAATATGGCAGAGGTGTTCTTATTCAATTTGATGCTAGAGAAGAACATGTCGGCAACAACCGCTTTGTTACACACTTTACATGCAAACACAGAGTTTGTTATGAGTAACGAGTTGTGGTCGCATTACGTGGATGATGTATGTGCCTCTGCCAACCACTTGGGGGCTCTTTTGATTTACCATCAATTGATAGAGAATATTCTCATGCACGAGCATTTCAGATCGGCGTTGATTGAGGATAACAATCACATACCATTCCTTCTCACCCCATCGATACTACAGCAGTTGTCAATAATATTTCAACATAATCAAGACCCGGAACGGTGCGATGGGGTATTGGCATATTTCAAACGATTTTACTCATATGTCGGCTACAAAAGCTACTACAAGTCTCTACAGATCTCAGCAGTCGAGGCTTATGCCAGCACAGGCGACTTTCAAACCGCATTAAGAAAGTTCAACAGGCTCGCGGGAACCATGAGAGGCCATTCCAACGATAAATCGAACTGGGAAAGTATGAATAGCTTGCTGAAGCGAGCAGTTTCCCAAAATTATGGGCAACGGAAGAAAAATATAAGAGGAAATTTGAACCTTAACATGAGACTACCTCCTAATGTATTAACCGAGTTGGATGAACTACAAGTTGGCGATAGTATCGAGTTGTTCGACCCAATAATCGAGAGGAACATCTATACCACATCAGCAATCCATGGAATACCTTTGGTGAATGGATCGCTTTCAATGAACGACTTGCCATGTTTCGCAAATTTGATTTATCAACACATCCAAAATATGATCAAAAATGAGGAAACTTCAGCAGTTTTGCCGTTTATCAAAACGAATCACTTTTCTATCCATTTGTTTGTAACTAGGGCTTTCTGCGAACTTGGTCAGATGGATAAAGCGTTTCAGTTGTTGAAAAAACTTCCATTTGAGTACCAGCTTCAAAATCCTCGAATGTTGGTACCTGACGATAACTTTTTCTGCATTTTGCATTACATCAGGAAAACGGTTGGCACTACCATAACTAAGACCGACTATCAAGATTTGATATGTGAGATCGCAGATTTTCATGATAAGTTGCAACAAGATAGGAAGCCATCAGTCCATTTATATTCACAAATCATATCCACATTATTATGCATTCCAGGGGTAGACAGTGGAAAAATTGTCAATCAGTTTAGGAAGTTCAATATCACCGACAAGCTAACTATAAATAATAATGATTTCAAAAAAGTGAAGTCTCTTTTAGACGATAAGGAGAAGTTCTTGTGTTCTATTGAAGTCGTTTGAGGATCTTGTATGTATTATAAATACCGTACGACTATTCACAGTTCAGAGCGAGGGTCCATCATGGTGTGTATCTTTATATCATTACCTGCTAGATCACCAACAATAGCAATATCTTGCGGCGTTATGAAGATGTTCTGAGATTTAGGGTTCTTTCGCAATTCTGACAATAGCAACTTTATACACATAGAACGGTTGACAGAATCCATGAAAACATCAAATTCATCCAATCCTCGAATAGTTGAGTTCATGACCTTCCAAATTGCTAAAAGCATCGCAATTTGGATGTACGATTTCTCGCCCCCAGACAACGAGCCCACAGATCGGTTTTCTAGATCTTTTGCAGTCAGCGCCAGCAATGACAACGATTCTTTTTGAAAGTTGAACTCTAACTTTCCGGTATATTCACGCAAATCTAATGCACGATCGTATGTCCTCTTTGCCGTCCTCACAAGATCTTCTTTTACTTTATCGAAATACCTTATTCTTGCAAGCAAATTGTCATTCAATCGTCGACGGGTGGTGCGTAGTTTCTCCATCCTTTGTTCGGCATCAGTTCTTTTCTGGATTGCAAGATCTAACGCAGCTTGCACCTCTTGTATAGACTTACCAAATGATTCCTCGGCTTGTCTAACTTGTCTCTCGAGTTGCTTATATTCTTCAGTAATCGAGTCTTTATTGTCTTGACTTTCGAATGTGACAGCGTTCCTTGCACAGATGTTCTCAGCAGCAACGATAGCATCCTGTACCATTCTACCTGCTTCCAGGCGTATTTCCGTATATGATGTCATGTTCTTTTCACATTGAGTCTTCTCATGTAATATACTTTGCATCTCACTACTGCCAGATTCCATATCAGTTTCAAAGTCAATCACGTTTTGCTCCGCGGTACGAGCTAGCAAACGCTTAGACTTAGTGTCTCGTTTGGAGTTGGATATTTCGATCGTAAGCTCATTTTTGGCTTTCAATAACTTCTCAATGTCCCCTTGCAACCCTACACTTACGCCCTTGTTAGAAGAGATTTGTCTTTTCAAGTCCTCGATATTCGATATGAGCGACTCTACTTTTGCTAAGTCTCCATCCTCGCGAAGCAGCTCTTCCACTTTGAATCGTTCGCTATTCAAATTACGAACTTTGGAAGTCGTAGCCAGTATCACTTCTTCTAACCTCTTTTTTTGTTGAGCGTATTCGCGGCGTATCCTTTCGAAGTCGTGTTTCTTTGTATCTATTTGTCTGCGTGTGTTGGTCAACAGGTTTTCCAATTGATTGATTTCATCCCTAGGGTCAACTCCACCTCCTAATTTGTGGATGTTCTTGTCATAATAAAGTGGATCGAATCTGAGCGTACCGTTCTGAATACTTACACGCTGTGCTGAATTTCCGCTATTCCCAAAATGTATGTACACAGATGCAACCTTCTCGTGCCTTGCGAATCGTTCAGCCTCTGATTCTTGAGCGAGTACATTCTTTTCAATTTTATTAAAATCAACTAAGGTGTACAAAACATCGTCATTGGTCGTGGTAATCGCGTCTTCCAAGGTGATTAAACCACTAGGTTTACCTTGTCTGTAATCAAATCGATCAAGTTTTCTAACCAATATGTTCTTTGAAAATTGGATTTCTTTCATTAATCTGTCCAACAATCTTCGATCGTGTTCATCAGTGACAAGAAACGAGTCTAGCGTTCTGTTCAACACAGTGTTTATTAGATCTTTCCATTGTTTGAATTCTTCTTTAACGCTCACATGGAGGCCAATGGGTCCTATTGGTTCTTTGTGCCACGATTTTGTTTTCTTTATGAGGTCAATCAAATGATTCATTTTGTAGCCCCAGGGTCGATATTTGTCTCTTTGCGAATCCTTCAATTCTTCACGTTTGATCTTGATATCACTGCATTCTCTCTCTAATCCCATAACATCCTCCTTTATCTTGTTCCGTTCGCTCTCCTCACTGTCATTAATTCGCGATTTTTCCAGTATCGCGTTGGCCTTTTCCAGATTCAGTTCCTTGATTTTGGATTCAATACTTTGTAATCTTTGCATCAAAACATCTTTCGAGCCACCATTAACATCGTCAATACGTTTTTGTTCCGCAGCAATTGCAACTTTGCATTTGTCTATGTTTTTCTCTAGGTCCTCAATTGTGGAGGCAACTTTTGAAATTTCAAGTTTGTTTTGCTCTATTGTCTCCAGGATTTTAGTTCTCTCATTTCTCAAAACATTCTCCGCATTTACTGATGCCTCTAAGTCTGTCATTGCCAAGTCTCGAGTCAGATGTAGCGACAGTCTTTGATCTTCACTAAGCGTCAACTTGTTATTAATCCCATTGATTCTAGCTTCAAAACCATTTATCTCTTCTTGCAATTTCTCAATTTTGTGCTCTGACCTTTGGATCTTGTGTTCGAGTTGATTTACATTGAACCAATATAGTTTACCGTGGATTTTGTTCAATTTGTTTCTAATGGTCGCAGTTGTGCTGAATTTTTCGAATTCTGCTTTGCAAATATTGAAGGATTTCTCTGCTGCTTCGTATTGTGCTATAGCTTGTGTCTCCTTTGAAGTAATTAGTTCGATATAACTTTTGGAAGTTTCGACATGCTTTTTGATGCCGGTGATGTTGGTCCCAGTCATGAAGTACTCAAACTTTTTTGTGTCAGACGTGGAGTGTAAGAACTCTCTAGCTTTATCTTGCGACAAAAATGCG
Source organism: Suzukiozyma glaebosa (assembly GCA_030564305.1). Classification (NCBI taxonomy): domain Eukaryota; kingdom Fungi; phylum Ascomycota; class Pichiomycetes; order Serinales; family Debaryomycetaceae; genus Suzukiozyma; species Suzukiozyma glaebosa. The sequence goes on along the minus strand of JAJLUT010000023.1, from coordinate 140,135 downwards.
ATTGGGTTGTCCACGGTTATGTCAAATTTTGTCAATATCTCGTCGATGACTGATTTTTTATTCGATATAAGCTTTCCATCGGCACTTTCAATGGAGTACTGATTTCCTCCTTCCCGTTGAAACTTCCGCTTGATCCTTATTTTCTTCCCATACACTTCAGGATAGTAAGCAAAACTGCCTTCATTGTTCAAAACAATCAATGTTTTGGCCGTTTGCTTATCATTCTTGATCAAATCTTTGATGGAACTACCTCTATTGGTATCAGTCGCTTTTGCACCTAGACCAACTGAGATTCCAGTTAATATTGCTGACTTTCCAGCACCATTTCTACCAATGATGAAATTGATTTGTGGCCCAAGTTCTAACTTGAACAAATCATGACACATGAAGTTCGTAAGCTCGATTCTTTCAATCACACCCGCTGTTGCTGGACTGACATCATCGTCGTCAGCTTCAGCGGAAACCTGATTATCGGCCGCAACCAGGGACGACTCTAACACCTGGGAACCACGAGTCATTCGCCTTTTATTCGGATTGGGCTGCTCATCTATATCTGGTGAATGCTATATTTGTTAGTTCGAAACTCGTCCATGTAATTTCACTCTTAACATACTTCATCGTGAGCACCCTCGAACGTGGAACGCTTACGCAGCATCTCCACTCGTTCTGGAAGCACAATCAGCATTGTAACTCTACAAACCCGATTCTAGCTTCAATTCTATTTTGATTTCGCGACATCGCGCGTCTAACGCGGTAATGAAATGAGTATGGAAATAAAAGATGGAGACTTTATAGCGACCATTGGGTTATATCTACAACGATAGAGCCGACATACCACTTTGTGGTTGTTTGTGAATTGCTTGTAGCATGAAAATACATTGTTATATATTGTTGTAAAAGTCCCAGATATTATAGTGATTTTGAAGTGAAATGTGTGTCGAGCCTCTGTACTTTGAAACAGCACTTGTTGTATCATTGCTTAATTATCTGCCTTCAACTCGAGTTCTTCGTCCAAATCGGGGTCGATCGCACCATTTGTATATGATGGTTCGTCCAAGTCGGCATCTCTGTCGATAGTAGGCGATGGTATCTCCTCCTCAATTTGGTGTGAGGTATCATTCTCTGTTTGAGTGTAGATGGATAAACTTCTCATCATCGGTGTACCAATAATGGCACTTTGTGTTTGTGTACGCGACGTCGTTGGCGTTATACTCATCACTGAGTTTTTCCTCTGGCTATCGCCGTCAAACAAAATACTATAATTGGTGATCAACTTCTCTAGTATCGTGTTCATGAAGCCAAATTTGTTGATGAGTGAGTCTAATGACGAGGCTTCTGTCAAAGCTGGTCCAATAACCGTTGCCAAATTCGATGCTGTCATCTTGTTACTGTCTGACTTCAAGCTAACACGATTCAAGTGTCTCAACAAGACCTTGAAAGCGTTATAGTTATAGGTTGGTAGTAACTTTAAAGCAGTAGTGTACCTTTCCATATCATTTGCTCCTGCCTCTTCACCATTATCTTCGTCATGCTGTTTAATGTCAAAAAGCGTTTCGATAACTTTATCGGTTAAAAGAGCATCTGGCAATTCTCGGAAATATGATTTCACTATACTAGTCAAGGCGTGTACATCATACGCCCTTTCACTGAAATCGATCGTTCCTGTTTTATCAATTGTGCTCTTGATGTTGTTCAATTCAGATAATGATGAAGAAATTCTGTAAATACCAACGTCTTCCAATCCTTCCTTTTCGATATTTTCAAACAACGAAGTCAAAATTCTGGGACATGACGATTGCTCTCTTGAACAAACAAGACTAATTGGTACACCAAACGTCAAATAGTAGCAAGAACTTTTCATGTTCAAAGACCTAGAGTAGAACCAATGTCTATTAGCATAGTTCAACTTCACTAACCAATCGTTGAGATCAGATTCACTTCTGGCCTGGAACACAAAGTCATCCCCAGAATCCGAATCAATCTTGAAGCAAAGCGGAAGTAAATAAACCGGAAAGATCTTTTTGCTTTTCAACGATATCACCACCAGGGGTTTCAGTTTCGAGTCCGCGTTCATCTCAGCGTCTGGGAGTTCGCGCTCGCTTATTGCTTTTTCTGAAATGCTTCCACTAGTACTAGTTGGAGGCGCATTTGTGCCATTCAACGAAAACGGTCTGCTCTTTCCAAATAATCCAGATATCTTGAATCGAGAAGATGAATTCGATTTGTATGATAGTGATTGCCTTCTTAAAGATGAGCTGGATGATTTCTTATTAAGTAAAGTGTTGCTGCTAATGGACGTCAACACCACAGCAGAATTATCTCGAAGGTTCTTTTTCTTGTTGTCAATGATCAATATCCTATGTTGGTCTCTCAAAATTTGTCTGAATAACTTTCTGTCCTTGTCTTTCAAATCCAAGAAGGACAAATTATTATTGTTCACTAAGCTGTCGTCTAATTTCAACAAAAAGTCAAACTCGCGAGTGTCGTGGTAATCGAGAAGTGGAGTTGGTGAAGCTGAAGCGTTCATTGAGGTATTCGGAGTTGTCGTTGAGTTGTTCGTAACTTCCAGATCTTCAACACTAAGTTCCTTTATCAACTTGAAAATCATGTACCTCTTGTTGAAATTGATTATTCCTGGTTTGTAGAAAGATGGACATTTGTTGGTTTCTATTAAATTCTCGATTATCCAACCAAAACAGGGCAAAAGGGGCTCCATCGTTTGAATATCGTTTGGATCAAGGTTGGGTGGTAGCAAACTGTCCAAATCGTCAAGAGTTGGTATTGTGATTGCGTTATCATGAAAGGAGGTGGCGGCCTTAATCCAAAGTTGACTAAAATACCTTGATTCTGGTGAGTATAAAACATTGGTAACCGCAGTTTCAATACAAGACGGAATCATTTGATTCTTGCCAACGGATTCAAAAACAAACTGACTATGGTCCATCTTTATCCTCGAGATCTTTATCATTGAAAGCAACGTCTTCATTCTATCCAATCTCTCATCCGTTGTGATATTTATATCAGCGAGTTGAATCAAAAGATAGGACTTGAATTTGAAATACAACTTGAATAGTTTTCTAAAAACTAATGGAAACTTCTTCAATACAAGTTGCTTTTCATGCGGCTCAACCAACGACTCGAAGTAGTGAAATACATTCGAAACAATCAAATACTCGTCAAGAGTGGAGGCTTTCTGTAGATTGAACTCCAACATATTGTTTTGCTCGAACAAGTTTTCCATTATCTTGAACACCTTAATCCAATCCTCTGCCTTGATTCCTTTGTAGAATATGGTAAGCAACTTATTGAATTTCAATAAAAACTTCTCGATCTTAGCCACATTCTTATGTCCGGGCAAGTTTCGATTGATAGGCACTTCGTGTAGACTATTGTTGAATTTGAACTCATTAATCAAATACTCGTCAAATTTGTTAATTTCAATCGGTCTGTATGACTTTTTCACGAACAACTTCTTCAACTTTTTGTAATAGTTCACAAGGTTTTCAAATGACTTCTCCAAATTTGAGTCTATTTTATTACTGTTGTACCATTGAAGAATCTCGTTTGAAAACAACTTCAAGAGCTTGATTAATATAGATTTGTTGATCAACTCAACTGAAAAGTTTGTGTAAAAGTTATTTATGAGAACAATCAAAACTTTCAAAATATTTATTTGGATTTTCAACAATAATTCATAATCGATTTGTCCCAACTCTTTCAAATCCACGGAAGTATCCAAAAGCCAGTTTGGAAATTCTCCTGGGGGAACATTGTACGTCTTGCTCGTTTGTTTCATTATTGAAATCACAGCATTACCCGAGTTGATAAATCGATACGCCATTTTGTCAAGCAATTGCTTCGTCGTGATAAAGGAATTATAGTTCAACAAGAAAACGAATCTGTATTCTGTCAAATCTAATTGAATGCCATCTTGAAAGTACTTACCATCAATTAAAAGCAAATCAATCAACTTATCGATTGAAGCATATTTTGGAATATATTTATTCGCAATTACTTTCGTCATGAGATCAGAGGGTTCAATTGGCTCCTCTGACTTGATGGTGAAGTTATTGAACTTCTCTGAATTCAATATATCGTCAACATCAATCCCTAGACCATCATCCTCATCAACGACGTCGACATCGTCTATCATAGAAACATTCGTAGAATCAGTATCATTCACAAAATCGTCAACTCGAAACAGTAAATCTCCCTCTTGTTGTGGGGTATTTGTGATCAACTCGTCATACTTTGACAAATTGAGCTTGAAATAATCATTATTGAATGTTGGGATTTTGTTGCTCGGGTCGTCATTAGCAAGAGTCGTTAAACTTGAATTTGAATCATTACCATGAGTGGTTATCGATTTCCCACTCAAAGATGTCATTGTACTGACCGTAGTTGATCCTGGCGATTTCAAATAAGCTTCAGGTAGATCTGGTTCCAGAGCCAATGATAATTTCATGATCTTTTCAAGATTTATGGAGTCGCAGTTGAGTTCAATTAGTTTTATTAGTTTTTCATGCAAACCAGGCATAGAATCACCATTTTCTTTGTTATCCGCATCTGCTTCCAACCTTGCAACTTGAAGTCGCTCCTCGGTACTACTTCCTAAGTATAGCACCTGGTTCAACGATTCATTTGAGAAAATGAACCCCATATTGTCGTATCTCTGTAACACATCTTTGTTGTAACTTATTATTTCTGTGTAATTGCTCAAGTTTTGTAGGTATTCGTTCCAACGATTGAAGGAGTAATTTATACGTTTCCAGACGGAAGACAATTCGTCAATATTGATAATCTCGTTATTAATCACCAAATCCCCAAAATAGGGAATCACTGTTTCTTTAGCATATATTTTCCCTAGTCCTCTTGGTGCCATTATGTGGTATGAGTCGCGTATTATGTGTGTCCCGTTTGAGCTGTTAGTTGTGGAATTAGCTAGAGAGGAATCTTCATCCTTCTTGTTATCCGTATTTGCCAAATGTCTTCTGTCTAGCTCAAAAAGAACAGGCGACCAGTCGTTTTTAAGCAACTTTATGTAATCAATGGAAACTAAACTCCACACCTTGATGAGTCTCAATACTGGTTGCGATAAGATGATCGACGATATTCCTAGCCATGAGCTCATATTCCCCAGTTTATCAAGCAAACAACCCAAGTCTATCCACTTTTCCAATAATCTCGCTTTGCGTTCCAAGCTCGACGAAGTTTCCACAAACAAATGATTGATAAGTAATCTTGCCAAATAGTGTACATGCATGTCGTTGTTGAATATTAGTGGATTCTTTTTGTATAGTGGGTCATTGAAACTTGTAAATAGCAACAACGATTTGTCGATATTTGAGTTCCATTTTTGAAAAAATCTCTGATCAATCGCTGATATTGTATTAGTTAACTCGAATAAGTTGCATTTCATGAACATCAATGAATTCAATTCTGCGAAAGGGTGAACTGCAGTGTTTGTGTTCACAGATACCAATGAGAGCAAGTTCTGTTGTTTCGAGACCATCTTTTGCTTGAAAGACACGAGTTTGTTCAACAAAATCGCGTCATTCGATGACGCCGATAACACCTCTATGATTCTGATGATTTCTGGGGCAATATCATACTTCAAAAGGAAGCCGATAAAATTTATCTCGATGTTATTGAGCAAGACAAGTAGTCTATCGGTGATGTTGTTGATGTAGGGAGCAGACATTTTGTCATTTAAGTATTCCTGGATTAGTCTCAAGATTTTGGCAAAGTTGGGTAGCAATGGAAGGATGTTGATTAGTGGGATAATGATATCCAATTCGGAGCCGAATAGAATGAAATGAATCAAAGGTTCAATGGCGATGGTGTTTCCGATGAATCTATTAGTAGTGAAGTCGTAATTTAGTTGGGGGTGAATTCCAGTTCCTCGATAAGTTATGACAAAGTCGTCCTCGTTTTCATCTTTTAGTGAGTTCAATGTCATTTGATCGAACGACAAGGTTGAGTGATTATCCTTGAATGTGAATCGGTCGTTTTTCGGGGTTTCTGGTTCGTTCATCATGGTTGACATCAGCGATTTGTCTGTGTGAATGGATTTGTCGTTGTTCATGGTCTTGTCGGTGATTATTGATTTGTCAGAAATGGTTTTGACATCTGAACTTGGTGCTGGTATCTCGAAAATCGATCTATCTGAGCTGGTGATTTGGCTGGGTATCAACTTGGGTTCGTCATTGGCGTTATTACTTGCAGGCAAGCTATTGTTCGATTGATTATTAGCTGGGTTGTTGACTAGGTGCTGGTTATTATTGTGATTTGGACCTGATTCCAGTTTGAATCTCGATAGACCTTGGTGACGATACAAGTATAGATGGCAACCTTTTAGTTCGGCGCGAAACAAGCGCAAGTTCTGTTCTGTGACGTCGTTATTGATGATCACGTTGACCCAATTGTGTTTCACGGTCTTGACATCGAAATCTGGTTTGACTAACGGATCATCAACGATTGTTATTGATTTTCGTTTATCTCGATTGGACGAACGATTCCAGATTTTCCTCATGATGGGAGTGTAGGCAGTAGCAAAGCTGTGATGGAGCAATTAACAAACGGCTAGCCCAGCAAAACAGATCAATGTACTGATATCGATATAAGAACCCAAACTTGGTAAAAGATTTCAACCTGTTCGAAATACAATTTTATGAGGCGAAAAAGATTTTAAAATTATAAATATCAACAAAATATTTTGAAATCTTGCAACTACAATTGTTCGATAAGGAAACTATATCGTCGACTACATCCACCGTTCCCTGGTCCTGGCCATACCTTGTCGTTCTCCCTCTTTCCTGTATTTTATTTTTCCCCCAGCCCAAGTGTCTACTCTCCCCCACCTCGTCTGTTTACGATTATTACACGCGTTAAACGATATTTGCGACTCGCCAGGACGAGGGTGTGTTTGGGAGGGGGAGGCGGTGGAGGTTGAGATATCGGTATAAACTCAGACGTGGATCTACTGGCAGTGCTGGATGTTGTTCTCGTCAACTTGCCTATACTCTTGTACTCCCACCCACATGTTTCGTGATTGTTTACCTGAATGTTACACGATCGATTTTGCCAAACATTCTCGTACCGACGTTTTATCGGTACCGCCAGGACGGTGCCTGGAAGATGGATGTGTTTTCGTTGCTGGGCACTGGTGCTGCATGAAATATATGTATATAATGTAGGCTGCTTTTGAAATTGGCATCTCGTAGGTGCAGCTTTACATGGGCTCACCTTATTTGGTGAAAGATAAGTAAAGTTGCATCGAGTGGATAATGCTAATTCACTAGCAGCAACGCAAACGTGGATTAGCACCAACTGGTAACACTTGTTGGCAACCCATTATACTCGACAGAAAAAGGGGACACCCTCTGCACAGCTACAATCTCACGTAGTAGTGTAACTGGGCAAGTAGCCTGGAGCTAGCCATAGTATTGTTGCCATGTGATCGCATTGTCGTCGGGCTAACAATGGCACATAGTGATCTCAGTGATGTGCATCCTGGCAAAGAGTCTGGTGTGGGGGTGGGGGGATTCTGAATCAGGTTAAATTATCGTTGCCGACTACAACTACGAAAACAATTAGCCTTTATTTTGCCCTCCATCTCCAGCACATGCAATTGGTAAACGTTGACGTTGTTCTCTGGCAAAGCTGGGGCAAACACCGACATTTCATCCCTGTGGCTAGTTGCCGCAAACCAAATATTTTTGCAACCTTAATCTCCAACACCTCGAGCGAAGCGATGGTGGACCACATGCCGTAGATCTCGTCGATGGGTGTAAACTGGAAACAGCTGGCTTTTCTACAGGGGGTTTCGTTACTTGGAAGACTATTTCCTGGGGGGGTGTGGGGTATTGCATGCTATTTTTTCTTAACGACTACCCTTTACTATGTACAATGGGGAATCGAAAACCCTGGATTTATTTTGATCGTGGATTATTATTTGTTCAAGATGTTCCCTGGAATAATTATCATGTCGAGAGCAAATATTTTTAGGGCTCCAAGGATATATAGGCATCAGTAGGTGGTCTATTGCTTTTGCACATCGCGCAAGTTTCCAAACGGCAACACCTCATCTATTCTCTGGGCGTTGCTAAACAACATCGCCAACCTGTCAATACCACATCCCCAACCTCCAGTTGGTGGCAATCCAAACTCCATGGTCTTGACGTACTCCCAATCAGGTACCAACGACTCATCGTCGTCAAACTCGGCTTTTGCAACCTGTTGCTGTTGAAACTTGGCGAGTTGTGTGGTGGGATCATTCTCCTCTTCGTAGGCATTCACATACTCCTTCCCATTGATGAACAACTCGAAACGACTCGAAACTCGACGCTCGTCGCCGTCATAATCGACACTTCGCGACTTGGCCAATGGCGATAGTACTTCAGGCTGGTTAAATATAATAATAGGCGTGTGTTGGTACTGGGGCATTTCGCTAATGGACTCCAAATATCTTCCTGACAAAATGTCGAGCAAGTTCTGGGGAGATTTGTTTTCGGGAATATCAAGGTTCAACTCACGAAAGTAAACTTGCATGTTCTCCGAACTCAAGACTTGGGGTAGTTTCTTGCCAGTCTTCTCCTCCACAGTTGGGATAAATTCAAATCTCGGAAACGAGGTTTCAAATGTGGCTAAATGGTCAATGTCAGCGGTTGTTGCCGATAAATCTCGATAAAGTTGGGCAAACATCTCTTCAGTGAGCTGCATCAATTGGCTCAAGCTGGTGTAGCTCTGATAAAACTCACAGCTCGTGAACTCCGGATTATGAGTCGAATCAATACCCTCGTTACGGAAATTGGGGCCGATTTCGAAAATTCTGTCGAAACCACCAATAACCAATTTCTTCAACCAAAGTTCAGGCGCTACTCTCAACTGTACCGAGGTGTCCTGGAACTTGGCCACAAACGGTTTCGCATTCGCTCCTGTTCCGTCTCCTGATAGTATGGGGGTAGATACTTCCAAAAACTGCTTCCTCAGGAGAAATGATCTGATTGATTGTATGACTCGTGACTTTACCACAATGGCGTTCCGAGAACTGGGGTTAACAAGATAGTTCTTGACTCTACTGCTGTTGATATTTTTCTTCTCCACTAGCTTGTTGGGCACTTGGGCTAACCGTGGTGTGAGCAATTGAACTGCACTTGTCAACTTCAAGGAGAGTTCGCCTGAGTTACTGACACCCGGGCATCCAGCTCCGCTCACTATATCTCCTTTTTTCAAGAAACTGTGTATCTCGTCGAATGTTTCCGTTGAAAGATTCACTTGCTTTTTATTAACCACAAACTGGACTTTCATGTCGTCTTGCACAACATCGATAAAGTACATTGCTCTGCCTGCTTTTCTGATCGACGATATTCTTCCCTCTAGAGTAACATTCTTCTCTCGATCCATTCGATTTGGCATCTCGTCAAAGTTTTCATCCCCGAATGAGCTCTTAAACTGATCGAGCCTCATTAGACTCGACGTAGCGTCCCTAGAATTGTCTATAGATGGATAAAACTTGGCATTGTCTTTCAAAATACGATCTCGTCTTATCTTGTAATCGAGTATGCTAGCTTCTGTGGCAGAACTCGAGCTATATGCGCGCCGGAGCGGACGAGAGAGCCTGAGCGTCCGTATTAGCATGATTGGATTAGTTTTGCAGCGATTGTGTACCCCTTCCGCCCTTTGTCGTGTCGGTTAAAGAAGTTTGATTAGTTTTTGAACATGGTTTATACTGCGACCACACGAATTTGCCATGGTTATACAGATATTGAGTTATTACAAGTATAACCTGAAGTATACAATACTGAAAGCATCAGTGAACCTCTTGAGTCTCTACACCATATGGACATAGCGCCCAAGTCAATCGCTAAAGTTCAGCTCTCAATAAAAATTTCACCTGCCAGAAAACCAAATCGCTTCCGATTCGAATCAAATCTTATCAGGACCAGAAAACGGCACCAGCTAAGAGAGCCAAGCGATGGACTTTGAAGGCAGAGAAGATGCCGATGGTGTACGTTTGTCCTGGAACTATCTTCCCAAGTCAAAACTACAACACCAACGAAATGTCATTCCAATGGCAGCATTGTACACACCGTTGAACAACAAATCTGAAGTTACAGTATTAGATGGCACTCAGTTGCAGATGTGCCGACAGTGTCGAGCAGTGAGCAGCAGCTATAGTCAATTACAGACCGATATTTGGTTATGTCATTTCTGTGGTTTCAACAATCGGTTAGTCGCCCCATTGAGTCAAACACCAACTGTGGAGTATTTGACAGGCAAGTTAGCTCCATTACCTCCAATATTTCTTTATGTTGTTGACACTTGCTTTGAACAGGAGGACGTTGACGCATACTCAGCATTGAAAGACTCACTATTGTTATCGCTAAGTTTGTTACCCGAGAATGCATTGGTGGGTTTTATCACTTTTGGTAAACATGTACAAATACACAACTTGGCCGCCACCACTCAGAAGATGTGCATATTCAATGGTGAGAAGGAATACACTCTAGAGCAGTTGCAAAATTCTCTTGGTTTTTCCGGATTCAAGTCTTCTGGCTCCAAATTTGCAGACCAGTTCTTGCAACAAGTGAACGTGGCCGAGTATCAACTTACAAATATAATAGAAACTCTAGTTGCCAACAGCTTTACCCATTCGGATAAGGAGCGTACTTTAAGATGCACTGGGTCGGCGCTTAACATTGCAAGTTTGCTCTTACAAACTATACTAGGCTCGTCTACTGCGTCGCATGCTACAGGGGGTCATATATTGTGCTTCATCGCTGGTGCAACCACATATGGACCAGGACGTATCGTCGGACCTCAATTGAAAGATGTGCTTCGATCTCATCATGATCTTGATAAGGTAAACAACGCAATTCAGACTCCATTGTCTCACCAAGCGTTATTCACAGAAGCCAAAAAGTTTTACGGGCGAGTCACAAAGAACATTGTGTCAACTGGGCTATCTTGCAATTTGTTCAGTGGAAGTTACAATCAGATAGGCTTATATGAAATGGATGAAGTGTGCTTCAAAACGGGGGGATCAATTGTTATGGCAGATTCTTTTAATACTGCCATTTTCAAACAATCGTTCGTCAAATTCTTCAAAAAATGTGACGATGATCAGGGTGAACTTCTTGATATGGGTTTCAATTCGACTTTGGAGGTGCGAGTGGCGTCAGACTTGAAAGTCAGCGGATTCATAGGTAACGGAACTGCGCTTCCAGTGAAGAAAGACCTAAGCCACTTAGTTTCGCAGCATAACGTTGGTGATGGAAAGACGAATGCTTGGAAATTGTGTAGTGTTAACCCGCAATCGACATATGCGGTTTATTTCGAGAAACTTGATTCCAAATCCGATTATACCTACATCCAATTTCTATATCACTATCAGCACGCATGTGGTGAAATGAGGCTTCGAGTCACCACGATTCCCATCAACATTATTGCTGACTCTGATTTGTTTATTGAGCAAGGTTTTGATCAAGAAGCAGCGCTAGTTTTGATCGCCCGGGAAGCTATCAACAAGCTACAACCAAACCTCACTTCTAAATCAGCAATAGTCACGCCCAGCGCCGTGATCAAGTTACTCGATAAGCAGCTCATTGAATATTGTACCAGATTTGCACTGTATACTCCGGGAAAATTGGATTCATTTGCTTTGTCCAGTTGTTATGCTATGCTTCCGCAGTTTGTGTACCATTTAAGAAGGTCATCGTTCATCAACGTTTTCAATAACTCGCCGGATGAATCGTCATTCATCAGACATATCTTCATGCATGAGGAGACAACATCGTCGTTGATTATGATTCAACCAACGTTGTTGAGCTTTGACATGAACTCTTCCGACCAAGAGCCAGAACCAGTGCTTCTAGATTCCATATCACTAGCACCACTGAAAATTTTGTTGTTAGACACATTCTTTCAGCTTTTGATATGGCATGGTAAGCAAATTGGTGAATGGAGGAAAGCTGGCTATCACGAACAACCAGAATATGAATACTTCAACACATTCTTGGAAGCACCTAAAAAAGAAGCAATGGAGATATTGATGGATAGATTTCCCTTGCCGAGGTTCATAGACTGTGATGAGGGCGGTTCGCAGGCGAGGTTTTTGATGGCGAAACTAAATCCATCGACTAGCTATGCGAATCCAGCACATCGTCATATCATCGGTCACAGTTTAGATGTGTTGACTGATGATGCCAGTATCCAACTGTTCATGGACAGGATACAAAAGATTATCGTTTCAAAGAAGTGAGTGGATTTATAAAGTCATATTCGATGATGTCCTGTATTCTCTATATTAGTTACGGTTTCTATATAATACACAATAAATATTGAAGCACAACTTTCAAGAGGTCTCAAGTTGAGCATTCGCAAGTTTTATCGCCTTCTTCAAGAAGGGCGTTCTCCAATCTTTACGAGCTTCCTCAGTTTCCTCCTTTTCTTCATCCTCTTCTTCCTCTTCTTCATTCGCAACCTCTGCTTCTACTTTGACATTTTCATCGATGACTAGATGCTCATTAACTTTTCCAACTAAATCACCGTACTCATCGAAAATTAAGTCAGTGCCGACTAAGCTTTTCCATGAGGTTTGGTATATTCTTCCGTCGATTACGTTGATACTATTGATATCACTTTGTGCATTATTTGTTGAGCTGTTGTTCGATAGTTTGATCAAAGGGTTCTGGTGAATGAGATTCGTCATTTGGAAGTGCGACCCTGGTCGTATGTAATGAACTTTTGCACCAGCTTCGGCTGTGTCTTCGAAATTTTTTCCAATGTTTGGAATGTCAATAGTGACGTAAAAGTCCTGTTTGTTAGTATTATATTCGACAAGTGCAAAAGTCTAATTATGTTGAGGATAGTTCGACAGACAGGCTACCACGCGTGGATGATATACATACATTTGTCGACGCTCAAATAGGTACAGTTAGTTCGAGCCAAGCTGAAATATATTGCACCCACCGACACATAAATCCAGCGAACATTAAAATTTACATACTTCGACATCAGCGTCACCACCATTCGCCACATCAGTTGCAGCTTCTGGTTCAGGAGTATCCCATTTGCTTTTCGACCCATGTGCAGCAGATTCGTTACGTTGTTTGATATCCTCATCCGAACCTGCCTCAAAGCCGGAATGAAAGTTCCAGTTCATCTCCTCTCCTTTGGGAAGGAACTTTGTATTTCCATTCATTGTCAACTTCCAGCCCGCTTGGTCTCTTTCGTACTTAGTCAACGATGCAGCACCAGCACGTAAAATGACTTTCCGATCATTGTCTACAAAATCAAAAACCGACAGTTTTTGTAACAACGCCATTCCGAGTGCAATCGCAGTAGCAGCGTGTGTTATTATCAACACATTTGAGACTTCTGGGTATTTGTTTTCGAACACGGGAATGAATTTATGCCAAAAGAGCACACATCTATCGAATATTTCTTCGGGTGATTCACCCTCTAAACTGGGTATAACTCCCACGGCAGTGTCCCTAGGCCACACTGCTTCCTCCACTAGCAAATCTGGAAAAAATCTATTCAATGTTGAGTAATTAGCTGGTTCGGGAATCACTCTCCTTCCCCTTTTATAGTATTCACCTACACCTCGTTCAATGACGACAGGAATTTTCAACGATTCAGCAATTGGTTTGGCAGTTTCCACGCATCGGTAAAACGGACTGGACATTATAAATTGTGGTTTGTCGGCATCTGGCAATGCTATCAAGTAATCTGCCATCTGTTTCGCTTGTTCAACACCATGTGGTGCGAGTGGAGGGTCTGAGTCAACTCCTGTCGGGTTTGGTGGATGTGGCTTTGGCATCCAGTTCCACCTATATCCATGTCTAGCAATGTATATGTTCTGAAGAGTCATAGTCGAGAGAATGGAGTTTAATTCAACTACCCTCAATCGGTTGTTGTTGATACTGCCAATTTACGACTATTCGAGGTATCACGTGAGAACATCAAAACGTCTACAGTTGAACTATTGTATTAATATATTCAATAAGAACCAGAAGTTGTCTACTTTTACAAGAAATGGTCAGCAGTGGACGTATCTCTCAACTGTTGAACACCAGTTTGAGCTTCGATTTTAGTAACATTCAGAAAATCAAAGTTAAACCAACATTTCCAATGGGTTTTCGACGACTCTCTTTAATTCCTTCATCCATTCGCCACCTAATGCACCATCGATAGTTCTGTGGTCGAAAGTACCAGTGATGGTGATAACATCGTCAAATACAAACCCGTGTTCGTTAGCGTCGGAAGGTACGGCTTTCTTTTCAGTAGTTCCTATGGCGACGATAGCCGATTGTGGAGGGTTGATAATGGAGGTGAATGCGGTAACGGCGTTGTTCATACCCAAGTTTGAGATACAGATGGTACCGCCTTGGTATTCTTCTGGTTTCAATTTACCAGCCTTAGCTCTCTTACCTAAATCTTTGATTTCCGATGAAATTTTCGATAATGGTTTGGTGTGGGCGTCAAACACGATTGGTGTGATTAAGCCAGTTGGAGTGGCAACAGCAACTGAAACATCGACGTTGTCAAACTTTCTGATGATACCTTGTTCGCCTAACCAAGCAACGTTGACGTCTGAGACTCTCTTGGTGGCTATAGCAATGGCTTTGATCAATAAATCATTGACGGACAATCTATATCTATCTTCAGCAGTAGCATTCAACGATTGTCTCAATTTCAATAATTTGGAGACCGAGATTTGCGATTGAATGATATATGTTGGTGCTTGTTGCACTGATTGCAATAATCTGGTGGCGATAGTTTTTCTCATAGCAGTAAGTGGGATATCTTCTGAGAGTGCACCAGAGCCGGCTGCTGGAGCTGCTGGCGCTGAGCTTGGAGAAGCTGCTGGCTTTAAGTTTTCGATATCTTTAGCTAAGATTCTTCCGTTTGGACCAGAACCTTTAACGCCTTTCAACGCGATCCCTTTTTCAATGGCGATGGTTTTGGCCAATGGCGACGCGAATATTCTGTCGGATGGATCAGATTTGTCGGATGTGGATTGTTTCGACGCTTTGTCTTCGGTTTTGGTTGGTAATGGTTTATCTTCTGGTTCTTCTTTGATCGATTTTGGATCCTCCTTGGGTTCTTCAGCTGGTGCTGAAGTAGAACTGGATTGATCAGCTGAAGCTGCATCTTCAGCAGTGAAGCTTTCAAATGCTGGAACATCGGCTTTCTCTTCAACGTAGACCGCGATGGGTTTACCTACAGGTATATCTTTGGCCCCATCGTCCATAAGAATTTTGGCCAAGTACCCTTCCTCTTGGAACTCAAAATCCATAGAGGCTTTATCGGTTTCTATCTCAGCAATGGCCTCCCCCGGTTGTAATTCGTCACCCACCTTCTTAGACCACGATCCAATGTTACCTTGTGTCATTGTGGGTGAAAGTGCTGGCATATTGATCACCGTGTGGGCTGGGAACTTTGACGAGTAGAATCTGAGAACTGGAACAGCCCTTGCGACTCTGGGAGCCAATCTCGAGGCAACTAATAAGGCAGACATTGTGGTGATAACTTATCTGTGAAAGAAAGATCAATTGACGTTTGCAGTTGAAGTTGAATTTTAACCAACTTCACCGCATCACTCCAAGCCGACTCAAAAATGGTGTCGGCAATAAATCCCCGAACGAGGTTTCACGGTTTTGACTTTGACAGAGAATCTGGCAAGTGTTTATATTACAAAGACTACTATCACTATATATAACCCACCCTATATCTACTTCTACTTAATTCAATTCTACTGCTAGCATATATTTGTATTGTTATTGCTACAATTGACCCTCCCCGGAGTCACGTGTTACTCTGTTCCGATGGGACTTTCTAGTCGAACCACCGATTTCCAACGAGTTGCTTTGTCTGAAACGATTAAAGTATGATTCGATAACTATCTTGGATGAGTAGTGTGTCTGTAATTGGTTTTATCTTGTGAATCGCTTGCTGGAGCAGTTGCGATTGGCGCTTGCCGAACGCGTAATTATACCACGCACAGTTGTCGACCTGAATAGTAGATAGGTTGAAGTTTGGCTTCAAATGATTATGTTGGCACTTCTCATATACAAACATTGTCGCTGAGGTAGTACTCAGTATTGAATCCTTCCTTTTTTGTAAACATATCGCCTACATCTTGGTATCCTGGTTCCTTGACACATTCGTGTTCGTAAATCACATTAGCACTTCCATTATTCATCAAACAGTCCTTACTGGTTTGCCACGAGAACCGGACCAAGCCAAAATTCCAACCAAAAATCGCATCAATAACCTTCGCCTGCCATTTCTTGGTGAGTGGATCAGACGGGTATCCACATCCCACATCCTCATACCCCAAATGGTGACTGAAATACTCGAGATTGTAGTCTCGTGTAACCTTGGCCACCATCGACGCTGTAGACACAATAGGAAACAAACTATCGGCCTTCTTGGTCACTGTGATCTCAATCAGAGGGAATATCTTTTGCAACTTGGCCTGGTACGATGATGGTGGTCCCACCGTGTCGACAAACACTTTGCTCAATTGCACCCCTTGGTTCACGACGGCCTTGATCAAGTTTATCGTGGTATCGTGTGCTTGTTCATTCAAATTGTATGACAATTTGCTGAGCATACCCGAGCTTATATCCCTGGCAGTTATCGTGGTGCACGCCCATCCCACCTTGTCACATAACTCACCTTCGTTTTCCATCAACTGGAATAACAGCTTTCGTTTCTCGGGTTTGACTACTTTAGAGTCGACGAATCCATAGTCGTTCCTCAACGTAGACTCAACGTCTTCAAGACAATAAGCAACCCCATACACCATTGGACCAAGTACTGGCCCTCTCCCGGCTTCATCAACTCCCAACACAACATTATTATTCTGCAGCTGTTGAATGGTTGTGGGAATTTCCGTTATATGTGTGGAGGAACTGAACTGAAATGGTTCAACAATGGAATTGACTGACACTGGATACCATGTCTCTACTTTACGTCGTTTGCAAGCATCTGGTTGTTCCATCGTTAATGCCATCGCCATACTACGCGTTTTGGGAAACAAACATTGATCTCAACTCGACGGTAGCGCATGCTTTGCATTAGATTGACTTCTAAATCTATATACATCCAAGTCATGTACAGCAGAGCAGCTACACCCATACCTATGTGCTGATGTCAGTGAGCATATCTCGTGTCAGCTCGTACACAACAAAAGTGATGCACGTAGCTGGTAAAACTCGGATTATGCTAGCACCCAAACCATTGTACAACGCCCTTTGTGTCCACACCTGCGTTATAGCACTAGTCAAGGACTTTTTCTGTTCAGCATATTGCATACGTGATTTGACCACCTGAGTAGGATACATTATAAACATGGATAGTATCTTACTGGTGGCAGAAATGTATAAATATTGGTAAGTGGAAAGATCTGTGCCGACCCACGCTTTACCATGATCGTAGAAAGTGAACTGTAGTGATGCTTGGAACACCAGAAATAACGAGGGTATACATCCTTTCCAAAATGCTCTTATTCCTTCTTGTTGAAGGATTTTCTTAGCGACCTTGTACATAGTTTCCTGGCTCAGTGGATTGCCTAGAATTCTCGTTTTCAAGACCCATATCGGGTTCGTTAGGAGCGACGTAGTTACACCAGCTAGTAGGGAACTGGAGAAGTAATTGATCGTGAGGTTTCTTTGCGGTAGGATTCGTTTGAACTCGGAGTATAATGCAAAATAGGTACCCCAAGCACTGACGTTACCTAGTAGGTTGGGGGCTAGTCCTCGGTAATACTTTGTTATCCCGCCAGGTTGTGAGTGTATCGTTCTCATCACATTCCTGAACGGTTCATCGGATAGTTGTAGTCTAGTTTTAATCAAATCGAGAGGGTGTGTCACTATCGTGGTGGATAGTCCGGCTGATAGCCCTGATATCACCTCAATTTGTCGTCTAGATAGTTCCATTGGCTTGTTGAATGCGTTATTGCATTGTAGTTTGGTCAAGCTCTACTTGATGCTTGAAAATTTCAGTTTCGTCTGCGATACGATTCGACCGCTTAAGATACAATTGGGACTCAAAACATGAAGGATGATGTGACATGATGGGTAGTCTCAGTAAATGGGTGACAAGTTCATTCGATACGTAGTATGGGTGTAATACTTGCTATTCTCCAAGTTTCAGATACTATAAACCCAATATTCAGCGATGCAGTGACATCTACTACAAATTCGTTTTCATTAGTGAATTAACTATATACAATGAGCTATTTCAACTGGTATTGTGGTTGCAAAACTCGTCAGAATCAGTCAGACAAAACTTATACAATATGCCAAACCCCACGAAGCTCGACAACACTCAGATACACTCAGATAGCATCATGTTCCTATCGGCGACAACACTGGAGTCTTTGTTTAAGCAGAGGGGAAAGGACTCAATATGTTAAACAAACTTGGTCTGTTTGGAGTAGCAGACCATCCCATGTACAAAACGAATGGGATGAAGCCGTAATGGGCGATAGTTTTGGAGTAATCCAACAACTTGACAATTCTCTCTTTGGATTCGTCTGATAAAGCAAGATAACCAGCGGGCATTGTGTAAGGGTAGGATGATAAGATTATGTTTCACTGGTAATTTGGTTTCACCATGTTGAAAATTTTTGGTGTGTGCGAAACAATTTATTGGCCTCGATCGAGTGCAAACATTGATTTGGACGGAGAGTTGAGCCATAGATACAATATCATGGTTGTAGAGCGATGTTTCGATAATAATGAGAAGATTCAAATCATTTCCTAGTTTCTCTTTCGAAAACGAATGGCTTTCAAGCATTTTTCGAGTTGTTGGGGGTTTTCATGAAGTCCTTAGGGTGATTATACCACTGATCGAGGTGCCTAGTACTGTATCAGCATTACAAGATTGCTGGGCTGCATGGATCGCTACTGATATTTTTCCTCGTAATCTATACTTTTTCCGACTTTTGCAATTTTATCGGAATCACTGGTCATGAAATTGAGTCAACTCAATGCCTGTGGACTATTTTTGTCTTTGGACAATGAGGTCGATGATTATTTAAAAATACCTTCATATTACAAAATTTGTAGAATACAATCAATACGAAAGCAAATGGCTGCAAAAAGTTGATTTGAACAAGAAATAGGCAAAATT
Organism: Suzukiozyma glaebosa; assembly: GCA_030564305.1. NCBI lineage: Eukaryota > Fungi > Ascomycota > Pichiomycetes > Serinales > Debaryomycetaceae > Suzukiozyma > Suzukiozyma glaebosa. The sequence goes on along the minus strand of JAJLUT010000023.1, from coordinate 120,986 downwards.
ATCACGTTCAACTTGCGAAAAACATTCTTTATCACTTTCATTTGTAACATCTCTACCTATCGGTTCAAGGTACGAGGTCTTCGCTTATCAGGAACATGAATCAGCTTCAAAAGTTGCAGCAATTTTTGTTGGTATTTTTCCACGCCAGTGTAAACGACGTAAACGATGAGATTAGTTCTGGTCTGGTCTATATAAAATTACAAGCTACAAAATAGTTGGTGAGTGATGACGTTGTTAACAACTCACACAACTCACCATTAAGGATGACAATCAATATTTATTCTATTGTACAAATTCTATTAATCAATATAATCTCAGACCTATTTATTGGCTAATAAAGTAATAACCACCAGCTGCAACTAAAACCACAACAGCCGCTATCAATGGGACATTGACGCCGGACTCAGCAGAAGTATTAGACTGGGCGGTGGTGACCTTCTTGACCACACCTCCTTTTAAGGTACCAATTTTCAAAGTGGCTAAGATCTCGTGTGCGTCGTCGGAGTGGCCGATATCGTCAAATGGTTCGGTGGCATCTGTACCTGCAACGTCAGCGACAACTTCTTCACCACCGGGATGTTCATCGACATACTTGGTGATGTCGTAGACTGCACCGTTGTAGACAACCCACAAGTCTTCGACTTGGTTGTGTTTCTCAACCTCCTCCATGGTATACTGCTGTACTTGATCTGACATAGTGTGTGTGTTGTCTCTGGTTGTAAAAGCCTGGTGAAAATTGAAACTTGTTCCAAAGTTTATAAATGAAATCAAAATCCGAAAAAAAATTAAGCACCGATTACGTAAAAATTGCTACCACAAAGTTTAATCGTCTACAACTACAACAAACTCGTATACCGCGTGTTATATCAGTCGCTGACAATCATCTGTGATCAGAATAACCGCATCCCCCGACTGGAATTATATATCCTTTGAGAATGGGGTTTTGCGCTTGTTTCAAGGTATTTTCAGCCAATAGATTCGCGGGCATCGGAAATCAACTACCACAATTCCCCAGTGACAATAGTCACAAGGACCAAAACAACTACAGCTACAATGACGACTCTAAAACTTTCACTTCAGTTGAATATTATACATTTAGCGTTGATCCGCCACACAATCACCACTTGAAACTGTTCTCGTTATTTGACTATGTAATGATTTATAATGCAGTTAAATCAAAGTTGACTCCTTTGGCTTCCAATTGCTGGGACTTCTTGAGCTTTGATTCCTCAAACTTCTTGGTTAATGCTTTTCGTACCTCTTCTGACTTTGGTTTGTCGTGTTGGTGCTTGGCGATCTTCTTCCAAGGAACAACCTTAAATTTGTTTTGGGTTTTGTCAAACAAATCTTTGTGCGCCGAGTCCACTAACTCCACTTTCAAAATGTGGTTGAAGATTAAATAGTTGTTCATGGTTTCTTGTGCAATGGAGGCGACCTCGAACGAGTCGAACTCCAAAAACCCGAAGTGCTTAGACTTACCATGTTTGTTTCGACAGAGTCTCAAGTTAATGATGTTACCAAACTGTCCAAAATACTTTCTCATCTCGTCTTCGTGGAACCCATGTGGAATTCTTCCAATATAAATTATCCCTCTTTTCTTAGGTTGTTTTGTGTTTACAGTGGCAGACTTCTTGGTGGCTTTGTTAACCGTGTGTCCTGCCTTTTCCACTTTGGTCTTTATATCGTTCAATATTTTCTCCTCATCCTCATCGGCAGATAAATCTGAATCCTCACTCAACTCATCGTCGACATCTTCGTCGTCATCACTTGACGAAAGCAATTGCAAATCCTGCTCAACATCAGGTGACTCCTCAGGAGTACTTCGCTCCTTCTTCTGTGTATGCTTCACTTGTGTGGCTCCTTTGGTTTTACTCATTGGCGGTGATGGCTCTTCGTTTGGTTCTGCGTTTTTGAAACTTTCGATGAGCAAAATCTTGTGGTGCTGCATACAAATTTTGTATTCTGGTTATCGATTCAATCAATGATGAAACCACGACAGCATTAGTTGGCGGGAGTTGAGTAGGTTGTAAATACAGCAATATTGTAGCTAGGTACATCCATCAACTCGCAACACTTTTTGCAAAAGTTCGAATGTTCGTGTGACTGGTAATCCAACAATGTTAAAGTAGTCACCTTCAATTCTATTGAACAAGATACAACCCTTCTCTTGATATTTAAACCCTCCTGCGACATTCAAACCCTCTTCTGACTCGACGTAGTTTTCGAGAAATGCGTGGGGCACTTGTTTGTTGAAATAAAGCGTTGTGGTCTCCAATCCGCTCTCGCTCTCCACCACACCATTCTCTACTTTGAATATAGTAACTGCAGATATCACTTTGATGCGACCATGAGCTCGATACTTTGCAAACATCTCTCGTTGTAGCAACTTCGTTTTTGGCTTTTCGAGAATTTCCGAATCACATTCAACAATGGTATCCGAGCACAACATCACAACGTTCGTCAGATCAAGCTGATCCAAAAGAGCTGCTGCTTTGTTTTTGCAAGTCTGTAGCACATATTGTTCTGCTGTGATGTTGACCTTTTCAATATCTTCTGGGTAATTGCTGGGGATTATGGCTATTTTAGAAATACCAAGGTTTGTTTTTAATATCTCCCGTCTTCTTGGAGAAGAACTCCCAAGCACGAACTTGTACCTGTCCAATTTCTCGTACAATTCGTACATGATTTCATGTCAATTGTTTGCAAGCTCGAAAATCTCACGTCGTTTGATTGAAAATATTTGGCCACAGTACTGACAATCTGGCATCATGATTGTGTTGTACAAGGAAAACCCTAGAGTGATAGCAATATGTGGAGAAACACAGTCATTGGTTGTACAACAGGTTGAGAAGAACGGGAAGGCTGTGGTGGTGATTGAAGTTGCTTCAAACGATCAAATTTCACGAGACAATAGCTGGAAAAGATTGGTGAAAGGCGTGGTGTACGGATGTCTTGGGTTGATCAACGTTAATAGCCAGATATTTGTGGCAGTTATCACTAGTGCAGTTTTACAGGTGGCAAATCCTGTGAACTACGAGACAGTCGATAAAATTCAGGGTGTTGAATTTCTTTCCTTAAACTCAGATCAATGGGATTTGATGGATACGGAGATAACCTACGAAGATGAATACAGTCAGCATATACATCCTTGCCTGGATCTACAAAAATTATTGTCTAATGGATCTTTTTACTATTCGAACGATTTTGACTTGACTAGTTTACTCCAGAATAGAGGCATCGACAAGAAAAGGTTGACAGATGGTAGTAACGAAATTAATTTGACACAAGAGCTACACAAAGAACACTATCAGCAGGAATACATGTGGAACAGCTTTCTAATGGAGGAATTGTTGAAGTTCAAAGCAAACCTTGATCCTTACACTCAAAGCCTACTTGATGCAAATCAAATCCTAACTACAGTCATTAGAGGATTTGCCAAGACAACACCTGTCTTGGGTGGATCAATCACGATTATTTCTAAACAGTCCTGGAAGCGAGCTGGTACTCGTTTCAATGCGCGAGGTATAGATGATTATGGCAATGTTGCTAATTTTGTCGAAACAGAATTCATCTACCAAAATCAATCATCGATTTTTGCATACACACAGATAAGGGGTTCCGTGCCGGCGTTTTGGGAACAAGATACCACCTTGTTGAACCCAAAAATCACTCTAACTCGCTCGACAGAAGCGACTCAGTCGACCTTCAACAAGCACTTCTCAGGAATTATCGAGAAATATGGTGTGATACATATTGTGAATTTACTTTCGAAGTCCAAACCAGCGGAGGTCATGGTTTCCAAAAGATATCAACATCTTTACAGGGGCTCAGACAGAAAAAATGAAATATCTTACACCGACTTTGATTTCCATGCTGAAACAAAACAACTGAGTGGTGGATTCAGTGGTGCTACCAAAATACTTCCATATTTGTATGATTCTATGCAACAATTTGGTTGGTTTGAGTATAATATTGCTAGCGATGAGGTACTCACTAAACAAGACGGTATATTTCGAACAAATTGTTTGGACTGTTTGGATAGAACAAACTTGATTCAACAAGTCATATCGAGAACAGTTGTTGAGCATATTATTCAGAAGGACCAAAGCAATGAGTCCCAAGAGTTCTTCTACAAGCACAACACTATATGGGCTGACAATGGGGATGCGATATCGCAGATTTACACCGGCACAAATGCCTTGAAAACCTCTTTTTCAAGATCGGGTAAAATGAATTTCGCTGGTGCTCTTTCGGACGTGACAAAATCTGTTTCGAGAATGTACCAAAATGCGTTCATCGATGGTAAAAAGCAATCCACGATGGACATATTGTTGGGGTATGATAAGGTAACGAAGAAAATCAGAATTTATGATCCTGTGAATGAATACGTGAGATCAAATTTGAAGCGAGAGGCAGGACAATTCACAACTCACGAAGATATCTTGATTTTCACTGGTACTTACAACTTAAATGCATTGGATCCATATCCTACTCTAGACCTTTCGAATTGGTTATATCCTCCTGAGAACACTGAATTGCCTGACGTGTTCGCTATTGGATTGCAAGAATTGATAGAGTTGAATGCTGGCTCCATATTGAATGCAGATGCATCGAAACCCGAAAAATGGGCTAAACTCATCCAAACCCAATTGAATACCAGAGATGGCGCCCAGTATGTTTTGTTGCGAACGGAATCGATTGCATCGATGTGTATGTTCTTGTTTGCTCAAAGTTCCAAGGTTCATCATATCACACAAGTAGCAGGGTCGTCAAAGAAAACTGGATTGGGCGGAATGACTGCAAATAAAGGTGCTTGTGCTATCAGATTTGAGTTTGGTCTGACCTCATTTGTCATGTTGACATCACACTTGGCTGCGGGGGTTAGTGCCACGCTAGAGCGATACAACGACTATCTGACAATAATGCAAGGATTGACTTTCCCGCGAAACTATACTGTTGACGATCATGACCATGTGATATGGTTTGGAGATTTGAATTACAGAATTGGGTTGCCAAATGATCATTGCAGAGAACTAATTGAAGTTGGAGCGTTTGATGAATTACTTGGAGATGATCAACTAAATCAGGAGATTAGTAACAAAGGTGCATTCTATGGATTTAAAGAGGGTCCGATCAAATTCTATCCAACATACAAGTTTGATAAACGTACTTCCAACTACGACACGTCAGAGAAACAAAGAGTGCCATCTTGGACAGACAGGATTTTGTTTTTGAGTGCAAAGGGGAAGGGCATCGACTTAAAGCTCATAAACTATAATTCGACGATGCAGCTTTGTGTGAGTGACCACAAGCCAGTTTACGCCACGTTCTCGAGTAAGGTTGTGTTTATCAATGAAGCAATGATGCTCAACTTGACTAAGAAGTATACTGACGAGTATAAACAAAAGCATGGGGAGGCAAATCATTTGATTGATTTCTCTGATGCTTCATCGATCAGCACAAACAGTACAATTGACCAGGTCAACTCGTTGGATGGGAATGGTATCGCTCCGTCACTACCACCTAGACCAGCAAACCTTAAGCCAAACCCACCACCTCCAAGAAAAATATCCGCACTGCCATGTAGCGCTGATGTTCAAAAGCATAGAATTAACGATGTGATGGCAAATTTATCCCCAACTCCTTCGGTTCGAAGAGCTACCGTCAGCACGGTTGGTAGCGTTCCCATAGGTTTCTCCAGCACTCCACTCATTCCATCCAGTAGGTCTGGTACTCCCAGTAGGACTGCTTCACCGAGCTCTTCTCTTAATACGAAACCTGTGTCCCCTATGGCAACTAGTGACACCCATCAACATGTGAAACCAATCGTGCCCACAAAGCCTTCGTCGTTGTCAGCTTCTAAAGTCGTGAATGAGCAAGTGGAGCCAACGCCGCCGAAACGTAGGGAAGACGCCAACAACACTCGACCACCTCCACCTCCACCCCGAGCTATAACGAGTAATAGCATCAATGACAGCAAAGGTGACAACGGCGTCAGCATGTCTGAGTGGAAACCCTTAATACCTAAATAGATATTCAATTTACTATAGACCATTTTTCTACATTCTCAGCAAACCTGATACAAGCCAGCGTTAGCAGCATTGTGCAACTGTCTCTAATATGATTTCTGACCATCGGCCAATGTAGATTTTATGGTTGGTCCGCCGGTCGAAACAACACCTGATGAAAATCTGCGACCGATCTATGTCAATAATATTTTTCAAGCGATTTTATTCATAAAAACGTTTGTTACTAATAATGCAATAAGACCATTGCTTGTTTCATTTCATATAAACAAATCCGACTTGTCGTTGAAACCTGATACTTCGCTGTTACTCAATATAACTAATCCGTTGAGAATCGATCTAGAGTATGCTGTCAAATGATCTTAAAGATAACGTGCTCGACACAGCCAAACAAATCAAGCCTCCACAAAATCTCACTGACCCAAGTGGTCTTGGCCCAACCAACATCAAATCGCAACTGTCGGACAATATAGCGAAGAAGAAGGTGAGTGTTGACCCTGGGAAGAATTCCAGCATCGAATCACCAATATCTGGATTAGACACTATACCTTCAAAACTGAAGAGCCCCATGGCTATTTCCATCAAAATCGATAGATCCAAGAACAAGACAATGAGTAAGGCACCGTTGTTGCAACATACCAATAGTTCTGAACAAGTCATCACTCCCACTTACAGTATACCATATTCATCCCCAACGCACAAGACATCACATTTCACAGAAAACGCAAAGAAAGCCACCAATGAGAATACCTTGAGTGCAGAGGCCTCGATGTATAAGGAAAATGAGTTTATTCTGCAAGACAAAATGCTATCGAACTCAGTCAACTCCATCTATTCACGAGAGCAGTTGAGGACCCACTTGGTACCATTTCTCCCAATCACCTCCCTAGACTTTTTGAATGATACCAAAAGAATGGAGATACATTTGACCGCACCATATTACCAGATTTTACGATATTCACTGTTTCTAGATATTGTCGTTCAGCATCAACGAAATGATCCCGTCAACTTTGCAAACATTCGACTTGATTCTATTGCTAACTTCATAGTAAGGCACAAGAGCAGTACGCGTCTCAAATCCCAGTTAGTTCCTCCACATGCAGATATACGAATATATGAGGGTTTATTAGCCTCAGAGTTGATTCGATGTCGACTGTTTTTGAGACAATTGATAGCTCTAGGCTATGAGAATAATAGGGACACTACGAATTTAGAGTCAACTGATTCACTTGTTGACAGGGCACCAGCTCATTCCGACTTTTTGAACGTGAAGGTTGGTACTGTTCCAACCTTAAATAAACGAATGCATCATGAAGAATTAATTCAAATGAATTTTACTAATTTGGTGCGATATATCATAAACTTACCGCCCAAGACATCAGAATCAACAGACGAATTGTCAAGACATTACCAATACAAACTGTTGTTTGACAAAATTGCGGAAAGTTTGCACGCATTGAAAAAGGATGAGTATGGAAATGAAGATATGGACAAAGAATTTTTGCTAGTACAGGCTATTACGAAGGTGTCTTATGATTATATTCTATTAGAAATTTATCATATACACATCTTAACGAAGTTCAATAATAACTCTATAATAGATGAAAGAATTTTAAAGGAACTATTTGAGATGTATAAACAGGGGACCATCCCAAAAGTGTTATTCTTCAACCAACGATTTTCTACGCAATATGCATGGTACTTTGCAATCACTGTACCTTTCATCAAATTGTTCGAGCTGAGTATTCATAATGAGAAATTTGCGAATAACATCAACAGCTGGAACGAGATTAGTGCAAGTTCAAAAGAGCTTGCCACCTATCTCAATATGCTTGATTTGAAGAGCTACTCGCGTTTCCGCAACATGTCACCGAAGGAGAATATTAGTCACATCAAATCTTTGACCCCACCTAATGTTCATAAACCGATCAATTTGTCTTTCTATTCCAGCAGCCTAGCATTCATCCCCGAAAACAGCTTGCATTTGATTCAATGTCGTGATTTGTTGTACCAGTTGAATACATCCAATTACAAATATGTTCTAGCACAATTTTATCGTATTTTGATGAAAGGAGGGTACCTTGAGCTCCCTTGCATCACTTTATATTCGAACGGGAAACCAAATAGTTTCTTGGGAGTTAGCTTGAAAGAGTATTACGATATCATCCCAGATTTTACGACCACGATTTTGCGAGAATTGGCTAAGTTGTTTGGTAAAGACTCAGTTCAACAAAGTATAGTGGTCTTGAATCCTAAGAATGAAGTCAGTCAATTTTTGGTAAGTCATCTGGGATTGCAATTGTTCGAGCAAATCGATCGTATCAATGATTACTGCGAATATTTTACCAACAATAATATGGACGAACATATTACGAAGCACGGTGGTAAAGATACTCATTACTATATACACATAAAAGCGAAGAAGAAGTAGTTGACTGAAATATATGACACGCTCGAAGGATTGAATATTGAAGATCAAGTAGATTCAAAGTGACATGTTGCCTCGGAAATTAGTGTATCATCCTCTTCGTACACGTATTCGAAGTTCGTCATATCTATCTCATGATTATATCTATGAATCCTAGTAGATAATTACTGTTCTATATGAGTCGATGCAGCCCTCTCAAAACAACGAAATAGCTGAGATTGTTCCAGGCAATGCTTCTTTCAGTGGGTACTTTCTGGACTTTCGCCAAAATATTGCAAAAACACCCAGGATTTCAATAGTCGGTAAACTTTTTAAAAACATTCCTAGAACAATGACATGCATTGTGAAGGTGAAGATATTTACTTGTTTTGGACCACCATATCTGACTAGTAACGGTGTTGAAGCTAAAGTAAGCTGTTAGTACCACATTTTTAATAGTTCTGGTATTGTGATAAGCTTGAAAGAATCACGTGACTTGGAGGTACATTGAATAAATGAACTCAGATTCTACTAACAATATACAACCACATGAGTGCCAGGCGGATAAAATCAGTCTCTATATCAGTCCCAATAGTCTATGGGAACAATGCGATTAAACTTAAGGATGAAATGAGAAAACCAAATACTCCTCCAGATCACACGCATCTTTGGACTGTGTTTTTCAGACCTGTGATCAACAACTTTGACTTGACGCCGTTAATCAAGCGAGTGACTTTCAAGTTACACGAAACATATGAGAATCCAGTTAGGTCAATTGAGAAACCACCGTACGAAGTTACCGAAACTGGATGGGGTGAATTCGAGATCATTATCAAAATACATTTCCATACTGGCTCAGAGCTAGGGATAAACGAGAAGAACTTTCAAATATTCCATGGTCTCAAGTTGCATCCATTCAACCCACTAGTAGTTAATGCAAACGGTGATGTACATTCGGTCTTATATGATGAATTGGTGTTCAACGAACCCACTGATCGAGTATTCGAGATTTTGACCCAACAACCTTCGAATTTATTGCCGTACAAACTCAGCGATCCCTCAAAGCGAGATCAGGAGTTTATACGACCAGATGAGATCGACGAAATGGCCAGATTAGATTTATATATCGACAAGGTTCGCGAAGAAGTGGAAAACCAACGGAATGAATACAAGGATCTAGAACAAGAACGCTTAGCATTATTACAGTGATTGCACTAGCAATTCAATAAAAACTGTGCAAGCAAGACCAGACGACTTCAATATCGCTAACAGCTTTTCGGAAGGAATGGGCAAGTCTGAACCCCAGATCACAGTACGAGATATCACTACAACTCTAGAGGCATATCGAGTGAGACATACATCTGAGTTCAATCGTCAATCGATTCAATAGAGTATTAACTTTACGCCATAGTATATACAGTAAAACTTGCAAACTAACAGGTCTGTCCCCGTAACACTAGATTGCGATGATGGCGATCATGTAGACATAACCCATTCCGTATACCTAAAACGGTTGTGATAGTTTCGTAGGTCATGTTCAGTAAGAGTAATACACTAAAATATTGAAAAGATTGTAATATCGTTCTCGAATGCTTGAAAACTACTAAGGCACCCTAGGGCAAGTTGATAACCACACCCGCAACCTCTACTTCTGGAAAAACTAATCACCACAACCTAATCTTCGTGTATATTACAATAAAAGCTGATAAGAGAGAAAATCGCAATGAAGTTGAATCTGAGCTTGCATAGTTTGCAAATCAATATAAACCATATATATTGACCATAAATTTTACAGAATCAAAATTCATGTATACCGAGACAGAAAGCTATCACTCGATATTGAGACTAGTAATTTTGCAAATCAAACTGAACCATACGTCTTGAGCAGAGCAAACAATTTCACAAAATCGAGATTCATGGATATCGAGACAGAAAGCTATCACTCAATATTGAAGCTAGGAATAGACTTAGCCTCAACATGATATCCACAAATGAATGCGTTTGATGAAAACTCTTGCTATCAACATACCTCTCCATGTAGTAACGATTCGACGAATTGACATATCTTTGGAATCGAAACTATCATTAGAAAGTAGATAGTGAGATTGCTAAACTACATCAATTCACGGTACTCGGTTTTTCTGAGATGATAATTCTATAATCTTATTTGAAGCACAAACTATCGCGTAGTCCTAAGTACAACTGATTAAGATAAGCTGTAGCCTACTTTGAACTTCTGGTAAATTTGAACGCATAGTACGTAGTCACTTATTTACATTCCAAAAATCAACGGAGTAGGCTGAGAGGTATGCAAACTGTTCAGTAAGAATCTTTCCGTTACTTATGTAGCTTGATACAATAATACGTTTCCATGCTAGGTGTTCAAGATATAGCTAGAGAGTGTCATCATTGACAAGACACAGCAATCAAACAATACGAAGAGTCTATTTTTTTGTATACCTCGTAACTGGTTGTGAATCAATCTAATGAGAGATTACTGAAATAGCTTATCGTTAAATTGCAGGGCGCAAATTTCATTTTTTTTTAACAACTTTGAATTGCTAAAGGCTCAAGTAAGACCAAGCAAATAATAATTTGGTGTATTGTAAATGTATTTGCAGCCTTAATTGAAGCATTTTTGAGGTTTGTAAAATATTTAATCTACTCAATATAATTGTGCAGTTTGTATTTACATATACTTAACTTCGGAGATATTATCTAGTTATATTTGTTTGCCAGTTGTCTATTTACTAAGCTAGAACCGTTCCCCTTCTGAACTTATGCCGTTTTTTAGTACCGTACCTTAACGAGGGAGACATAGTTTTGATGGATATTAGGGAAAACTCGGCGTTCTTAAATGAGTTTTTTTCTCTATGAGAAATGAATGGTTCAAACAAAATATTAATTAGTTTATAGCGTTTTGACCACAGATATTGATATTTTAGTGAATTGAGCGGACTTAATAACTAGTTAGGACCAAAGTGGTAACATTTGTAGTTAAGAGGATGCCGTTTATAAACATTACTTTCTGAGATGTGCTACTGAAAATGTTTTCTGGAATGATTTCTGAAGATAATTCTATATTGATTTTTGCAATACCAGGTGTGTAGAACTGTTTGCAACGTTTGTTGTACATTCAAGACTTATAAAATTTATTGATTTCGAAGGTAAGAAGTTCCCACTAGTCTTGAATACTTGTTCATGATTGCCATTCCACACTTGTTTGGTTGAGTTTGTTGAATATTGATTTGTTTTGAGGTTTTCATGATGGGGCAAAGTTTTTGAGTAGTGTGTAAGTTTTTCATCAGAAGTTTGATCTCTAGAGATGGATTGGCTTGTAATACTTGGCCCAGCATGAAATGTATGATTTGAGCATGGGTCATTGTTATCAAAATGAAGAACATTGAAGTTATTGAATTACCTAATTATTGAGCTGAACGAACTAATAAAAAACCCAGTTTTGCTTGTCTGACTTTTTCTATAGGTTTGTATTGGTAATTTTAGTTTGTTGGTTGGTATGGTTGTTTTGATTTTAGGCATTCGTTTTTTCTATTACAACATGGAACTATCTGAAGTAATAATTTTATCGTCGAGCTATATTATTTCCGTCAAGAGAATTTATATCGGTAAGTAAAGTATCTATGGTTTGACTGAAGTGTTATGCGTAACTTTTTCGAAGACTACAATACTATTCATCGGTTTTTCAGGTTTTTGATTTGTAAGATGGACTGTCATTCTAGATTCTGCGAGTATCGATCATGAATGTGGAGTCATTCCTTTGATTGTGTCTTTTGTTTCAAGTATGCCTTTGAAAGAACGTTACTGTAAAAGATGTAATCCTGGATGTATTTTGTCATCTTGCTACTATTAGTATTTGTTTGCTTATGATTTGATTACGTTTTTGTGTCTTGAGGCGATGTGATTTCAATCATGAACGGGAATTATATACAACGTTTGGTCTGAAATTTCTGTTATACTGTTATGATTGTAAGTTTGCATTTTTAGTTTCAGAGTTTGAGCATTTGATTTTCAGTAATTTTGTATGCTTTATATGGTTGCTGATGATTCAGTTTTATTTTCTTTTAGTTACCACTTAATGGGATTCCAAATCATGAACGATCATCTTAAATTTATCCCATACTGAAATAGTCCTCTCGATTGTACTATGAGTCAAATTCGCTAATATACTGGCTTCTATTCAAACGAATCGTAAGGCTACGCTATCGATTGAGCTGAGGTAAGAGTATTTTGATGCTTTTCATTTTACGAGTATGTATTGTTTGCATTTCGAGCTTATTGTACACTTCTGCAATCCTGGCTATTTACACGCTATTCTTTCAAATCCAGGTAAGCTGGTCTTGGTAGTTCGAAACCACTTGTAACCTTGCCGTAGGTGATACCACCTAATCGTGCAATGGGCTTCAATTTTGCAAAATCAATTGTTGCTTTATCTTGGTTCAAAATGTCTTCCCTTATCTGGAATTTAACTCCCTCAACGATCAACAAAGTTCCAGTTATCTTATTTGGTTCAGTTCTCGAATTCCAATTATGATGGTGTAATAGTTTTGCCTCTATCGAGAACGCAGATTCGGCAACGTGTGGGGGTTTCACAGCGCTCGAGGTCGCTGGGGTTAATCCGGACAAGGTCCACTCATCAACTTCGAATGGTGCATTTGTAGATGTAACATTTACCGCTTCGATAAACCACTCACTTATTATGTTGATAGTCAACTCCTTCGTTTCGAGGATATTGCGAAGTGAATCTTTCGGTGCTTCTTGACCTTGTGATAGTCCTAAAGTAAATATAGGTGGGTCGCTGTTCGCAACTTGAAAGTACGAGAATGGCGCTAAATTTCTTATCCCCTCTAAGCTAACTGTCGAGACAAAGCCCACTGGTCTCGGCGTGATGGCACCTATCAATGTTTTGTAATTCTCGTTCGCAGTTCTACCGTTTGCATACGGATCGATAGCCAATTTTTTGTGCTTTTTCCATTCATCATCGTTAGCGCCCTGGCCCAATTGCCATCCAGGATTTGGTGATTTTGTGAGCTTGAAAGCTTCATCTGAGTCGTAAGGTATCCTTCTACTCTCAGCCTCCTTGAAAGGCAATCGTGTCATGCTAGAGTAAGTTCAAAGTGTTTTTGCTATACTTCTTACTAAACTTCGCGCTTGCCCCAATTGAAAATTAGTACTGGCTACAGATAAATTACATATTGCCACGAGGTTTATTTCGTACATTGCATCTTTAATGGTCGCTCAAAGCACCCGCGAGGATCTGAGGTGTAACAGCCATTCAAGGGTTTTAGCCATCAATTCTGACATCGGACTATCGTCCATTACTCCAACAGATGCGGTTGACGAGTATATTACCCCGAGGCATTCAATTACCTTACCCAATAGCATTGGTTTTTCTATCAATGCTTTCTTCTCCTCATTCAGTACGAATATGTCGTTTGTCTCGCGAAATCGAGTCAATCTTTTGACCAAAAATGGTTGTAGAATTGAATCTCTGAAAGCGACTAGTAGATACGATTCAATTTCGATACTATTGGTGTTCTCCGTGACTGAAGTCTCATGAAAATGCTTTTGAAGAGGTTGAAAGCAGGCTAATAGGAAATATCTAATGTTCTGGTTGAAATACTCCCAGATCTCGATTATTTTAGACCAGTCGCTTGCGATGCTTCCCATAATGCTCTTATTACTATGAATATGCAAGTCAGATTTCGAGCTGTTTTGCTCAAAGTCTTTACGAAGCATTGAAAAACCTTTGGAGAAGTACTCAGTCAATTGTTGCGAGATCTCACGTAACTTGTAGTCATCGAAATTCACAACACTAGTCTGGTGAACTTCAGTTGCACTCAGAGAACTACTTGGATATGGTCTTGTGGACTTTGACTTTATTCTCAATTTCCTCGATGGCGAGGTTAATTCTAAATCTTGCGTTACAGAACTCGCGCCATTGAAATAGATTAGCTTGATGAAATTTGCAATATCTTCGATCGTATAGCCAAGATATATTTGCTTCAGTCCATTCAGCATTTTTCTTTGTTGCGATCTCAAAAAGATGGGTTTGGTGATATCCATCAAAGTTTCGAAGAAGTCAGAATTGGACTTGATCGTTTCTTGCAATTTGGTATGCGAATCAGAGTCGTGTGATTCATTCCTTATACCCAAGCCGATGTCCTGATTTTGAGGTGGTTGCCTATGGCTTAGCTTGTTCATGAGATATTGGTCGGTAGGCACGAGTAGCTTTTTGTGAATATCTGAAATAGACGTATGGTCCCCAGGACCATCAATGTCTTCTAGTGAGTAATCCGGGTTTGTGAACTTGTATATCAGCGCAAAATTCAAGTCAGTGATGATGGAATTTGAGTTATTTGAGGATAGACCCACTGTCGCTCTTTTAGTGACAGCAAGGTCGTCCTTATTCATGGCAGCTAAATCAGCAGATGGTTGAGAATTACTATGAGACCTGTGGAAGAAGTTATGTAGCGTCGAGGCTGGAGAACTCAAAGAATCACGTCGCAAACCAGTTGCGATCTCATCTGACGAGGTCGAACTCAATATCTTCTTGTTAATTTTCATGCCATGGTGACCTGACGTTTGTATTGTCAAGTCAGGCTTATTGCCTTTATTCGCAATCTTCAACTTAGTTAGGGGGAAGCGTAGTCGATTTGAGCGTTTCGAATCAATGGTGGATGCTGTGTCGAGATACGTGTCTTCGCTATTGTTCAGATTCGATTGATTTAGCTCAGCAGGAGGCGATATGGTTGTAGAAGATCGGTTTCTTGTGAATAATCGGCTCAAGATGTTCGTTTTTGTCGATGTTGTGCTAGTTTCTGAAAGCTGTGTGTTGGAGGTATTCCACTTTTTCAAAGTGTTAAACCCAACACTAGCCACCTGGGACAGCGCTATTGTAGTCTTGTTGCTTGCATCCTCATCATTTGTCTTAGACGTGTCAATTTGATCGGTATCCATCAACTTTGTGTGGGTTGAAGCATTTCCGCTTTTCTATAAGTTTTGTCTCGGATTGATTAATCGTGAGTTTTCAGTCAATCGCCATTTCACATCACCAACTTGCCACAAATGCTGAGCAAGGAGTATAAAGAGAAGGCTGAGACAGCGTTGTTGGAAGGTGATTTTGATCGTGCTATCAATTTCTATACGTTGGCAATCAAAAGCGACCAGAATAACTCTGGGTTGTACTCGGGGCGTGCTCAATCATACTTCAAGCACAATCAACTAATGGGCGATGTGTCAAGTCAACAATGGAAGAAGATACTCCAGGATTGCAACAAAGCTATCCTGCTAGACAAGAACAATTATGATGCGACCTACTATTTGGGTTTATACCATGCTGATGTGGTCAACAAACCAGAAAAAGGGTTGAAGCTCCTTCAGGATGCTTACAACAGGTCCATGACCAATACAAAGAAACAGAAAAGTCTTCTGAAACCACAGGACATATATCTCGATATCTTCAGAGTTCGGAAGTTTGTAGACAAGGCGAGGATAAATGAAAGGATGATAAATTCAAATAGATTGTTTTCCAAGGTCGTCGACTTGCTAGAGAAAGACTATCATCAGGAGCTTAGCAAAATCAACCTGAAGGACCTCAAGAAAGAACACAGGGACTACAAGCTCACTGCGTTGGCGGTCGAACATGTTCAAAACACAAAGGACATTATTCAAATTTTTAGAAATAGCTACAACCATGCAATGGACATTAAAGAGGAGGAACCACCCGACCACTTGATGTGCCCCATTACCTTCCAGCTCATGCATGATCCAGTTGTGTCCCCATCGGGCATCAGTTACGAAAAGAGTGTGCTATGGGATGCGCTCCTGCGAAATCCAACTGATCCGTTCACCAGACAAAAGGTCAGCAAGGACGAATGCTACCCAAACAAGAACTTGAGGAAAGCAGTAGACGAATACATCAAGACAACGAACCTGCTCTCGCCATAGCTCAAATTTGAGTTTTCAAATTTTTGGCTTTTGATGCGTTAGATCCAATTTCCCAATTGGGCTAAATTAACAACAAATAAACATGGGCATTCTCAAGATCGATTTGATGTATTTGTTGATAGCTGTTTGTTTCATCAGCTTTCTTTGCATTGGAATTAGGTTACCATGAATCCATTCGATGATGACGAAGAAAATCCCTTCAAGGAAGGGGAACCAATGTTACCCAATGCTGCTTTCACGAGTGACAGGACATCGCCCAAACGATATCATCAATTAGATGGTGAAAGTGATGACGAGTTTATAGGGTTTCACGTTAGTCAACAGAAAACTCCGAACGCAAATGTCAGGCAGTCACCAAATATTTTCACACGGAGCACTGCCAGAGTTAACAAGTCCGTACCCAAGGGTAATTTACAGGTGGCTCCTGACTTGAGATATGGTATCGATGGTTCACCGAAAACTCAACGAGCAGCTGCGACTAACCAAGAATCCCCCCAGCGCCAACGAGAAACAGAGATAACCTTTTATCACAATGAAGCGCAAGAAGATGACAATTTGAACGGATCTCCACGAAGATCACTCCACTCTAAGAGTTCAGTCATGAGTGGAAACAGTGAAAGGTTTTTAGAACCCCCGAAGCCAATCTTTTCACCAGAGACATTTGCGGAAGCAAACACACATGATGACGAGTCAACACTCGGACAAGGAAAGCGAGATAGTTATGAATATGACTCTTACCAGAAGGAATTCGAACACCAATCTTTATATTCCGAGTCCACTGCTTACAGTGGCTCATCATATATTTCAGAGGAGGCCAATTCAAACGACTATTTTGGCGCATCTATCGACGGAAATATAATGAACAACATCAATGGGTTCAGACCTAATAGAGAGAAGACTATTACAAAAAGGAAGGTGCGCTTGGTAGGAAATAAAACCGGTAATTTAGTTCTCGAGAACCCAATACCAGATGAGTTGAAAAAAGTGCTTTCGAGAACGGAGTCCCCATTCGGTGAATTTACAAACATGACTTATACAGCATGTACTTCCGAACCTGATGATTTTATGAACGAGGATTTCAGTCTCAGGGCCGCGAAGTATGGTAGAGAGACAGAGATCGTTATTTGCATCACTATGTACAATGAGGATCAAATCTCCTTTGCCAGAACTATGCATGGGGTAATGAAAAATGTTGCGCATTTATGCTCTAGGCAAAAGTCATCCATCTGGGGAAAGGACGCTTGGAAAAAAATCCAAGTTATTATTGTAGCTGATGGAAGGAATAAGGTGAATGAATCAGTTCTCCAAATGTTGACTGCCACTGGTTGCTACCAGGATAACCTTGCTCGACCATATGTGAATAACAGAAAAGTCAATGCTCACCTATTTGAGTACACAACCCAAATTTCGATTGACGAGAACTTGAAATTCAAGGGAGATGAGAAGAATTTAACTCCTGTGCAAGTATTGTTTTGCTTGAAGGAAAGTAACCAGAAAAAAATCAATTCACATCGTTGGTTATTCAATGCATTTTGTCCAATTTTGGACCCAAACGTCGTGATCTTATTAGATGTTGGTACAAAGCCGGATAATCATGCTATCTATAATTTGTGGAAAGCATTCGACAGGGACTCAAACGTTGCAGGAGCTGCAGGGGAAATCAAAGCTATGAAAGGGAAGGGCTGGATTAATTTGACCAACCCTTTGGTTGCATCGCAAAATTTTGAATATAAAATGTCAAATATTCTTGACAAACCATTAGAGTCATTGTTTGGGTATATTTCAGTTCTCCCAGGTGCTCTTTCTGCGTATAGATACATTGCACTTAAAGACCATGAAGATGGAACTGGACCATTAGCATCTTATTTCAAGGGTGAGGATCTATTGAGTAACAACAAAACTTCGAGTGAAAATAACAAAACAAACTTCTTTGAGGCAAATATGTATCTAGCCGAAGATCGTATTTTGTGTTGGGAACTAGTTGCTAAGCGTGGGGACAATTGGGTTTTGAAGTTTGTCAAGCTGGCTACAGGTGAGACTGATGTTCCAGAGACTATCTCAGAGTTTTTATCGCAAAGAAGACGTTGGATGAACGGTGCATTTTTCGCTGCATTGTATTCACTTCGTAACTTCAGCAAGATTTGGAGTACAGATCACTCGTACTTGAGAAAATTTTGGTTGCATGTTGAATTTTTGTACCAATTGATTTCACTTGTGTTTTCGTTTTTCTCATTGAGTAATTTCTACTTGACGTTTTACTTCTTGACAGGTTCATTGATCTCCGAAAAAGGTTTAGGAGAAAGGGGTGGTTTTTGGATCTTTACATTATTCAATTACCTATGCATATGTGTGCTCACGTCGCTTTTCATTGTCTCGATCGGTAATCGACCACAGGCCTCCAAGAATATTTTCAAGACATTGATTCTTTTGCTAACGCTTTGCGCATTGTATGCGCTTATCGTTGGGTTTTATTTTGTCTTTAATGCAATTCGACAATTTGGAGTTGATGACACAGCCTCAACATACGTGTTCGTTAGTATCGTTGTGTCTATGTTGTCGACGTACGGTTTGTACACGTTGATGTCGATTTTGTATCTTGATCCTTGGCACATGGTTACATGTTCAATTCAATACTTTTTGATGATTCCTTCGTACACATGTACACTACAGATCTTTGCGTTCTGTAATACCCATGACGTGTCTTGGGGTACAAAGGGTGATAATAATCCAAAAGAAGATAGAACTAATCAATATATTATTGAAAAGAATGACAAAGGTGAATTTGAAGCTGTGGTTGTGGATGTGAATATTGATGAAATGTACCTTGAGACATTGTACAACATTCGCGCTAAACGTGCTAGTATGAAAGTTCCTTCGCCACATACTGAGAAGCCACAAATCGATGGTGAGGATTATGCTAAAAACGTCAGAACTAAAGTGGTTCTCATTTGGATGCTTGCCAATTTGATGTTTATCATGACAATGCTTCAGGTGTATGATCCTGGTCAAACGAAGTCCAATGTTTATTTGGCATTCATCTTGTGGACTGTGGCGATTCTCGCCCTATTCAGAGCGATTGGATCGTTTGGTTATTTGCTACAAAGCGGCATTCGAGTGTTGTTCGAATCCAAGAATAAATGGGGGCACAAAAGAGGCACTGGCTATACTGTGGCCAGCCACAATCCATTAAACACGTAAATCAGTAATTAGCATACCCCCGATTTAATATATTGATCAGTATTAGTAGCAATGTCGCATATCACACACGACATTGTCGTGTTAATTTTTCAAATCGTTTGAATCGACTGCAACCGGTGAAAACATAAACACCACAACTAACTAAATCACATAGCGATGGTTGCATTGGATAGAAAAAGAAAGCTCAATGGGTCGGGGAAGGTGAATGGTACTACTGGAAAAAGGTTAAAATCAGTAACTACATCCTCTGATGTGTTGAACTCATACTCAAGATTACCAAATGTCAATCAAATTCCAGAAGCCAGATCTATTGACTTGAATATCTTTGTTTGGGGCTCTGGTTCAATGTGCGAATTGGGATTGGGACCTGCTGCAAGCACGAAAGAGGTTAAAAGACCAAGGTTGAATCCGTTTTTGACGAAAAAGACGCTTGGAGATTGCCTGATTGTTGATTTTGCAGTTGGTGGAATGCACACTATAGCTTTAGATAGTGACAATAGATTGTGGTCATGGGGCACTAACGATGGTGGAGCTTTGGGAAGAGATACTTCGAAGGTGAAAGAAAATTTAAAGAGTATGGACAATGGTGAAGATGACGATGATGAGGATGGTGATTTGAATGAGGCTGAATCAACTCCTGGATTAGTGGAGGGTTTGTCCAACGCTGGTAAGATTGTCGCACTTGCAGCATCTGACAATGCTAGTGCTGTTTTATATGATGACGGCAAAGTCTTTGCCTGGGGATCATTTCGGTGTAATGAAGGACTCTTGGGATTTTTACGAGATGAAATCAAATTGCAAAAGACGCCACTAGAGATCAAAGAGTTCAAAAACATAACACAACTTGTGCGAGGTAAGGATCACTTTCTAGCTCTTGACACTAAGGGTGTCGTCTACGCATGGGGTAACGGCCAACAATTTCAATTGGGCCGTCGAGTGCTTGATAGACATGTGTACCGTGGTTTAGAGCCTCAGCAGTTTGGATTGTACGACATCAAATATATTGCAAGTGGTGATTTCCATTGCTTTGCCATAGATCAGAACGATCAGGTTTTTGCCTGGGGTTTGAATCAATTTGGCCAATGTGCCTTGACGGACTCCAATGGCGAGCTTGTGGACGGTTCTTTGATAACCAAGCCCACAATTATTGATAGCTTATGCGGCAAAGAGCTCGTGGAGATTGCTGCAGGTGAGCATCACACACTCGGTTTGACCAAAGGTGGTGAGGTTTACGCGTGGGGGAGATACGACATGAGAGAATTAGGTATTGCAAGCGACAAACTTCCGGAAGGAACCTATAGAGATGCTCGTGGCGAAGCAAGGTCAGTTCCAATCCCGACTAAACTTGTTTTTGGATCTGACGAGAGTAACATCAAAATCAAAACCATTGGAACTGGTTCACATCACTCTTTTGCAGTTACCGACGACGGAGTAGTTTATGCTTGGGGCTTTGCAGACACCTATGCAACCGGTTTAGGTCCTGTCGATGGTGATGTTGAGGTACCCACCAGAATTTTCAACACTGCAACTAAAAACCAAGACATAACCTTGATTGGTGCTGGTGGTCAGTTTTCCGTCAGTGGAGGCGTGACGATTGAAAGTGAGGAGAAGGTGGAGGAGCGAGAAGAAAAGTACGAGGACATTGATGGATAATGACTTGAACCCATTATCGGGAGATCCGAGCCCAAACTACAGTCAACCATCGACACACCTCTTGAACAATTATTATTTTGTAACATAAATCCCTGATCTAGCTATAGATCGATATAATGCATTATTGAAACAGGTAGTCATACTTGTTATTTTCATCAAAAGCGTTCTGTTACTATGGAGTCTGTAGTTCAAACATTTGGCGTATTCGATTTGATACTCAAAAGTTTGGTGCGTGAAATTTTGTAAACGAAATTAAATCAATCATCAAGTAATCGCCGTCATGTATGCTGTTCCACCACAGCAACAGCTGCATCAACAGCCACCGTTGCATATCCAGCAGATTCAGACAGTTGCTGAATCCCTGGATTTGTCGGCAGATAAGAAAGCTTTGAATGACGAGTCAATCTATCAATGGATATCGGAGTTGGTCAATGGCACCAGTAGGGAAAGGGCGCTTTTGGAACTAGGAAAGAAGCGTGAACAATACGACGATTTGGCTCTTGTATTGTGGAACAGTTTTGGGGTGATGACGGTTTTGTTGGAGGAGATCATCAGTGTTTATCCTTACCTCAATCCACCAGTGTTGACCGCGTCCATTTCCAATCGTGTTTGCAATGCTTTAGCATTGCTTCAATGTGTTGCATCTAACGTTCAGACTAGAAACCTATTCTTGTCAGCCAATTTGCCATTATATTTGTATCCATTTTTGTCAACTAATTCAAGACAAAGGTCGTTTGAGTATTTGAGATTGACAAGTTTGGGTGTTATAGGTGCATTGGTCAAAAACGATACACCACAAGTGATTAATTTCTTGTTGACTACTGAGATAGTACCACTATGCTTGAACATTATGGAAATTTCATCTGAACTTTCTAAAACAGTAGCAATTTTCATTTTGCAAAAGATTCTTCTTGATGACCAAGGGTTGACGTATATCTGTACAACATATGAAAGGTTTCACACTGTGGCGAATGTTTTGAGCAAGATGATTGAGCAGTTATCAAATCAACTTTCAAATCCTCCAAATAATAGTTCTGGCCGATTGCTCAAGCATGTTGTGAGATGCTACATGCGTTTGTCGGATAACTTGGAGGCAAGGAAAGCATTGGCTACGATTTTGCCTGAACCATTGAGAGATGGTACCTTCAGTGGCATACTTCAAGACGATGTTGCCACGAAGCGATGCCTAGCTCAGTTGTTGTCAAACATAGAACAACAATAAAATCCGACGTTTGTAAACTAACTACCCCAATACTGGGCCAGAATTGGGTTTTAATGACGCACTATAATTAGAGACATCTGAACTGGAGACTAAGTTGATTGTTCAATGAATCGACTGCGACAATTTCGATAGAATCCTAGTACAAAGACCAAATAGAAATGGTTTGCGTGTCATCATACTAGCATCTTCAGGTGAAGCGTTCGTGCACTACCCTAACCACGATATAGCTGTGGCGCTTTAAATAGAACTCTTATCTAATAAATACGCAATGCGCTTTATCGCAACGAAGCGCATCTCTCGATCGCAACATAAAATCAAAAAGGTACCAAAAGAAGGTTGTCTCAATTGATTGTCTTATATCGAAGAATGGACAATCGGTCACACCAGTTCACGCATTCCAATGCCAAGCGGAGAGCCTCTATTGTTTATGGCTCGGTTGGAAAGGGTGGATTGTTCATTCCGACCGACTTTATCAAGAATGTTCAATTAGATCCCGACGACGAAACCAATGTTGGTACCGAAACCGAAGGGCTTTTAACACCAATACCAATTGATAGTTACCGTCGAAGATCAAGTGTCAATCATGAGTTGTTGAACGAAGAGCGTGATTTGTTGAAGGACCACAACATTCCAGTTCCACCAAATATTAGCGATGCTGAACTTGAGAATACTTTCGAAGAAGCAGTTGTGAGTAAGAAGATTGCTCATACAACTGCAAAGATTGAATTGAAGGCATTGCTCAAGTCGTCGGTTCCGTTAATCATGACATTTTTGTTGCAGAATTCCTTATCAACGGTTTCAGTCTTTACAGTAGGCAATATGGGTGGAGCAACGGAATTAGCTGCTGTGAGTATGGGAGCTATGACGGCAAATATAACAGGGTATGCCACTATCCAGGGTATTGCTACTGCGTTGGATACGTTATGTCCGCAAGCTTTTGGGGCGAAGAAATACACATTGGTCGGAACGTATTTGCAGAAATGTACTGCCTTGATCTTCACAGTCATGCTTCCGATTTTGTTCATATGGTTGTTTTACGGTTTCGACTTGATATGCCTATTGTTACCTGATCGTGAAACGGCAAAATACGCAGCTATATATTTGCAATACCTTGCACCTGGTATCCCAGCTTACATTTTGTTTGAGTGTGGTAAACGTTTTTTACAAGCACAGGGTGTTTATCATATTTCAACGTATGTCTTGCTTTTTGCAGCACCCTCAAATTTGGTGATGAACATCGCCTTTGTGCGGTCCTTTGGTTATTACGGTGCACCTGTAGCAGTAGCAATTAACTACTGGTTAATGGCAATAGGTTTGTTTGTGTCCACAGTGTTCTTCGTCAAGGCGGAGGATACTCCGACTGGTATTCACCCCTTAGCGTGCTGGGGGGGACTTAATGTGCGCCAGGCTTTCAAACATTGGGGAAGACTAGCTCATTTAGCCATCCCAGGGCTAGTTATGCTCGAAGCTGAATTTTTGGCCTTCGAAATATTGACTTTGCTTGCTTCGTACTTGGGGACATATCAACTTGCTGCACAAGCAATTGGAACCACTATTGCATCGTTAACTTATCAGGTCCCGTTCGCCATTGGAATTGCTTCGTCTACTAGAATTGCAAACTATCTTGGCGCTGGATTGGGGGAATCTGCAAAGAAGACTACGCAGGTGGCCCTAAGCTTTGGCTTGGTAATATCATTCGTGAATTTTTTGGCATTGTTCATATTTCAAGAGCCAATCGCCCGAGCCTTCACAAAGGACGAAAAGGTAATTGACACTGTTAGTGGCATTATGTGGCTAGTCGCGCTCATGCAATTATCAGATGCAATGAACGCAAACTCAGCAGGTTGCTTGAGAGGACAAGGGCAGACAAGGATTGGTGGTATTGTGAATTTGCTTTCCTATTATGTTGTTGGCCTTCCATTGTCGATTTATTTGTCTTTCTATTCACCTTGGAAAGGAAGTTTGAACGGTTTATGGATTGGAAGTTGTGTTGCATTGACGATCATCGGAGTGGTTCAAAGTTACTTCTCGCTCTACGCTGATTTTGACAAATTGTGTTCCGACGCCAACAAGCGGACGAACGTAGAAATGTGATTAGATTTCTAATGTAAGTAAAAATACAAGTTTGATTTAACTACGCAGTATTAATTATCGTTCATTACAGATATAGGTGGATAACTATGTACGATTTTCAGCAAACCACGCTACCCTGCCAACTCAACTAGTTACACTGGAATGTCACCAGTCAATCTTGGCTTACCTGCCAACAATTCTCGTCGGATTTCTGGTCCTATTGCGTGATGGAACCGTTGCCTACATGTTTCCAATAAGAAATCACGTTGATCATCCGTTATATCATTCTTGTAACGTTGTGCAAAGGCCAAAAATGCTTTGTGCCATACGACTGGCAACTTGGGTTCATCATGTTGTTGTGTTTGATCCTCAATGTCCATTGAGTCCAAATTGGGTTGAGTGGCGTTTCTGAAGCGCATGAAATAGAATACCAACTCATCGAGCGTTTGGTATGGCAATGCGTACTTCTTTTCTATCAAAACTCTTATGAAAACTGTGGTTGAAGGTTTGAAATCTCTTTGAACTAATTGATTCAAAGCAACTGAAGAATGCAATACGGGCACTGAAACTTTGGCCAATACGGAGGCTGCGATGGTCGCTTCTCTCACCGAACAAAATGAATCAACTAAGGGAAATAAAAATCCTTTAAAAAATGCAGCAGGTTTATACAACGACTTTCTAAGTGCCCTGTAAATATGATAGTTCAATGTGTGATCTTCTGCATCTTCTATTGACGACTTGAATCGCTCTAATAGCACGCTCTCCACAAATTTTTGAGCTTCATTTGATTGCAAATTTGACACGAACAACTTAGTAGCTTCGTATACCGCATGTGGAGTCCAATTCTCAGGCTGCGTCACAAACAATACGTCCTCCCAATTGTTTAGCGTGGGTAAAACTTTGAACAATTTCGGTAATTTACCATGTGTATATGTCGATAAAACACGACCAATCTTCTCATATGCAGCAATCACCTTTGGAGGTAACAAAACTGCATCTGCTTGCTTCATATTCTGATTTTCTGAATCATACTTCTCGTCCTCCTTCTCTTGGATTTTAGCTAAGATCTTATCAGCTAAATTTATTGAGGCTCCTTGGTTTGTGTTCGCTTGAAAATACTTTTCAAACAATGCCGCATCATTTTCGTTCACTTCAATATCCTCCTCGTCATAATATTCCTCTATTTCTTCCTCTTCTGATTCTGAGTACTCTGGTTCTTGGTCTTCCTGATCATCTTGTTGTACTTGCGATCTGAAGCTTTCTGCAAAAGTGGTACCAACCTTGTTTTCCTCGTCTTTTATTTCATCCTGTTGTTCTTTGGCCAATTGTAAGATTTTTCGAGATGTCGATGCATCTAAGTATTCATCCTCCTGTTTTGTCGTCTTATTTGAGCCTCTTGCAACCGATCGCAAGTTACCCCCCGAAGTTGTAATATCACTATACAATGGATTATGACGCTGTCTATCTCTACTATCTTTGACGGCGATCTTACCCATAACTGATCTCTAGTTATTCTCTGAAACTAAACAATTTCCAGAATCATAAAAAAATTATAAGATGAGTTCACGTGATCTTATAGCTGATATTGACAAACAACGACGAATACACCAATTCCTGGCCCAACATGTCGTAAAGAGGGAGATAGCGGTATCCATGCTTGAGATACGTTAGCTTGCATACTATGATACCGATTGGAATTGTGTCGTTGTCTTCCTTGAACGAAGTCGACGCATTGATCAAAAATCTGAAAAAAATGAGATTGGAGTTGCCAGTCATACTTCCACTAAAGGTGCAATTCCATATGGGGTTAAACCCATTCTCCAGTATTATTGTCGTCCTGCAACTTGCCATTTCTTGTTTGTCCCATTGGATCAGTTCTGAGCCGATTATCTCGAGAGAGATGAACGGGTTTGTCGCCAGAGTGGATTCTCGTGGCATCGGTAGATGATGAGCACTTATTATAGTTATCGAGAACCGAATCTTGTTTTTCGCCCGTATTGTCTTGGTGATTTTTGATGTTCTTAGTAGTGGTTTGCGAAGTTCCGCTGGTTTCAATAAGAATCCTTGTCCTTTCACACCCTCAAACATCGCTTCGTTCAACTGCTGTCCAAGGTCATATGTCTGCCAGTTTGTAGCAACCATTTGCGCACCATGTGCCCAGTAGTTCAAAGGTATAAAGTTAGTTGACAGCATCCGCATTCCAGATGGGTAAATTCTCATGAAATATTTTCGATTATGTTTATCAACTGAGTATCTCTTGGTTTCGTCTTTGAGCATTGAATTCATTGCCTTCTCACTCAATGAAAAGCAGTGGTTGAAGGTTTTTGATTCTGGTAACGAGAAGTTTCTGAACTTTAACCCTTGAAAGTATATCCCCAAATCACTTAAGCAGTCGTCAATTTTGATTTTCAGCGGCTTCCGTCTCATGAAAGACTTGCTGCCTGATTCACCATCTTCGCTTTGAGTTGAGGTAGTGCTGGTTGTACTGGTACTGATATATGAGCCATTCTCTGCAATCATTAAGTTTGAAAATTTGCTGGTTTTCTTGACTTTCAACAAAATTCGATACTTCAATTGTAATGGCGACGGTAATACATTTGTATCTTCCGTTATAGGTCTATGAACTAAGTTGTCTCCGAGAATCTCTTTCGCCAATTCAACTAGCTTTCTTTGGTTGATCACGGAACAGTGAATTTCAAGGCTAACAATAACTGGAAAAGGTGAGGTAATAAATGCGTACTTCTTTATCGTTTTGAGAACATTGGAAAAGGATATAGGGTTGGTGAATGTACGACCATGATTGACTATCGGCTCGCTGAACGTCGCATTTGGAGGATCCCAAACATCTACCTCAACACACTTGCAGCCCCTTTGCAAAGCCTTGATATATCCTTCAACAGATGAATCGCCCGCGACTTGCCTTCCTCTCAAGTACGTATTGTGCGAGGACGAAATATAATATTCGTTTAACGGATAGTTGAAGTACTCCATCCCACCACTTATGACCATTAAGGGAGTGGAATACTTAGACAACAAGTAGTTATTGAGTATATCAGGAGTCCAGAAATCAACACTATTCCCTCGATTGAACTTTCTAAAAATTTTCTGTAGCTTCTCTTCATCAAACGTCTCCTTCTGTTCGTCAATTGCAAATCGTCGAAAACGCTCATAGGTCATCTGATTAGTTCCCTCCGTTAACCTTTCAAATATGCTAGCGATATCTTGTCTCTGTTTTAAAGTGCTCACAAACTTTCGAAATTGTTCGAAGGTTAAACCCTGATCAGTAGTAGCCACTTGGTTGAATATTGATTCAAGGTGCCTATGGTTCAAGTTGATGTTCAAGCGACTGGAGTATTTCAAGATGTCACTGAAAGATATGAATTGTTTCATTTGTTTGACATTACCAATTATGAGATTACAGTTCGATTCATCCATCTCACCAACATCAATCAAAAAGTTCCTTGCCAAACTTTCTCGCAATCTCTTTAGACTTTTGATTGTTGATTTAAATCTCGTATAATCGTACGTTGTATCTGCTATCAAATGTAATTGTTTTAATTTCTGACGTTTTGGGTTGTAATATATGATTGTGATCCACTTTTCTTCGATATCTTGAGAGAGACATAATTCCTCACGATAATTTGATGCATCGGCTCCAAAGCTCACTGTTTTTACATCATCCAAAGAGAACTCATGTATTTTCGACAGTGACAGGGGAAGTATTCGATGGATTGTGCTATTATTCACCACCGAAGTTGATTTTACCGCTGTTTTCCAAGAGAACTTGAATGTTGTTGCGTCAATCTTGAAATGAATTCTCTTCCTTGAGCTCAATGATACCTTCATCAATGGCAAACCCTCCTTGAGGAAAACTTCTGGGATTTTGATTTGGCCCACGGTTTCTGCCAAAAATGAATTGAGCTCCAATGCCTCCTCATCGTCAATCGGTGGCGTCTTTGATCGTTTCCTGAACAAGCTATTCCTTGATGACGAGTTAGATCTGGACCTGGGCTGCGATATACTATTTCTAGGCGAAGTCGATTTGATTAAAGATGGCGTCGCCGATTCCTTGAGTGATGTCTCTTGAAACAACTCGTCAATTGACTTGTTGCTTGTCCATTTCTTCAATGTGTTTCGAGTATTCAATTGCCCAGACTGACAGTCGTTATCGTTTTTGCGTAGAGTGCTATACAACTCTGGTAGTGTAGATTGAACTGGCGAGGTTGATATCGTGGGAATGCTGTCTCTTTTAGCAAACGGCGACCATGGCAGTAGCGACGTCGGACTCTCGCATGGTTCAATGCCTTTCTCGTCCTCCATCACACATTGGTTTGCAACTATCAATTGATTCAACAACTCTTCCTACATAATAGATCGCATTTGTTTCTAATTAAATCTGTAAAGTTACGGGCCATCACCAAATTACAAAAAGTCGGTGCCTTCGAGTCTGACGTCCATTCCAGCAGCTTGTAAGTGCTGCTTCACATCGTTGACTTCGTATTCACCTCGGTGGAATAAACCAGCACCCAAAGCCGCATCGACTCCACAAGGCAAGTCAAATACCTCTTTAAAGTGCTCGGGGTTACCAGCGCCCGATGACGCAATGACGGGTATAGAAACGCTGGCTTTGATCTGCTCTAATAACTCGATATTGAAGCCAGCATTGGTTCCGTCGTGGTCAATCGAGTTTAATAGTATCTCTCCTGCTCCGAGGTCTTCGCAAGCAGTGCAGAGTTCAAGGGCACCCAAATCGTGAACTTTCCTGCCCCCTTGTGAAGTGACTTGGTAGTAGCAATATTCCTCGCCATTGGGACCGAATTTGGCTGGATCATTGATTTTTATACTTGCCATAGGCGAATCCGTTGGCAGTTGGAGGTATTTCCGTTTGGGATCGACCGAGATCACCACGGCCTGATTACCAAAAGTGGCGGAAATAGTCTCGATCGAAGTGGTTCCAGTTTTCGTTTTATTTGATTTGTAGTAGTTTTCGGCAATAGTAACAGCGTCGGATCCAATACTGACTTTATCGGCACCAGATTGAAAATATAACGACGCTACTTTGACGGCGGGGACCACGTTCCCGGTGGCTGGATCTACCATATCCTTGATGCCACCTCCGACAGTCAAGGGTACGAAAATGGTTTTTGCCGCTTGCTTCAACACTTCCAACATGGGTAAATCTTGCAATGGCGAGTTTCTGAACGAAGTTATGTTTAAGAAGGTGATTTCGTCGGCGCCTTGTTTGTAGTATTTGGTGGCCAACTCGACCGGTTTCCCTAGGTTTCTAATAGAGCTGTCTGATTTCTCCCTCACATCGTATTGGTCTCCCTTGGTCACTACTAAGTCACCATTATCGTTCGATCGCACATCTAAGCAGGCAATGATTCTTCGGGAGAGTCCTGAAAGCGTCCGCTCAACGTCGGCAGTAGCCTCAACTCGATTCACCGTGCTTGAATCAACAGATGTACCCGAATTTTCAAGGAATGATTGTATAACCTTGAGTCCGGCAACCCCAGACTTTTCGGGGTGAAATTGGGTGGCGAATACGTTGCCCTTGGCAAATGCAGCTATGAATGCTTCAGAACCATACTTGGTGAATGCAAAATTCCAACCATTTGCTTGTGCTTGTTCGATAACGTCAAACTGATCATTCACCAAGGTGGCGTACGAGTGCACAAAGTAGTATTTCTTGCTCGATACAATTCCATACAATGCGTTGCCTTCACTGAAACTATCTACATTATTCCAACCAATTTGGGGCACTGACTTGATCATGTTTGCCTTGACAAATATCGGATCTTGCTTGTTGAACTTGTGCAAGTTCAACTTCAACAAGTTGAGTCCTGAGTTGTTTGGCGACTCTTCGGACCAGTTCAATAAAGCTTGGAGACCGACACAGATCCCCATTATTGCTCTCCCGCTGTCGATGTAATTCAAAATATGGTCATCCAAGCCTCTTTGCCTCACTTCGTTGACGAAATGGCCATAGTTGCCCACCCCAGGTAACATCAATTTCTCAATATGGGGTTCGTGTTGGAGAAACTCTGGCTCATTGTGGATGAAAACAATTTCGTAGTCTCCAACTTTCAAGATGGCATTTGCCAACGATTGCAAGTTGCCACTCTCCACGTCTATTATGTACACCGTTTGTCGCATAGTCTGTAGCAATTGATTCTGACTCCAAATCGACTTCAACGTCTTTGATGAGCTCAAAGTGACTCATGAATGTCCTGTATATAATAGTATCATATCCGCTAGTCATTTCACTACCACAAGCGATAGGTTAGCATGATAACAGTATCACTGGTAGAATGGTGTTTGAACTCTGCTTTGATTGATTACTAACGTTGCGTTTTTCCATTTATCTAGTAGTTTCTCACATTCACATAAAAATTGCAAAACGTATGGCATGATGAAACAAAACCAACTTAGTTTCCCCAAAAAACAAAACAGAACAATCTAGTAGTGGTAAATACAACCATGGGAACCTTACCTCAATTCTCTGTGGCCATTGGTGGCTCACAAATCAAAGTTTCCAGTTTGGTTGCAAAAGTCCCCATTGGGACTTCACGTGAGCTCATCGCCGCCAATTTTGGCAGCGATGAAGCCATGAACAAACATGAACGTTTGCAACCAGGTTGGTCTTGGGAAACAGCTACAGCATTTGCTCCAGGTGCACACAAAGAGAACGCACCAAACCATGACTGTTGCTAAACTTACTGGGCGCGATTTGTACAACGCTTTAAATCGACCCAAGACGATTGTGGCCCCCATGGTGGACCAATCCGAGTTGGCGTGGAGGATATTGTCTCGAAGGTACGGGGCTGACTTGTGTTATACGCCCATGTTCCATGCGCGTTTGTTCTCTAGCGAAGAGAAATACCGTGAGTCGATGTGGAGCGACATGGATGGAGATGACTCGTTGGATCGCCCGTTGATCGTGCAATTTTGCGCTAACGATCCTGACTTGTTGTTGAAAGCAGCAAGATATGTGGAGTCGAAGTGCGATGCTGTTGATTTGAACTTGGGGTGTCCCCAAGGTATTGCCAAGAAGGGGAAGTATGGTGCATTTTTGATGGACGATTGGGATTTGGTGCACAAACTCATCAATACCCTACACCAAAACTTAAGTGTGCCAGTGACAGCAAAAATAAGAATATATGATGACAAGGAGAAATCGTTGGAGTACGCTAAAATGGTTCTCAAAGCTGGCGCCCAATTTTTGACAATTCATGGAAGAACTAGGGACATGAAGGGCCAGGCGACGGGATTGGCTAACTGGACAATACTAAAGTATCTCAGAGATAGCTTACCAGAAGATCAGGTATTTTTTGCAAACGGGAATATATTATATCCATCCGATATCGAACGGTGTGTGACTGATACATCGTGCGACGCCGTGATGTCGGCAGAAGGCAATCTTTACAATCCAGGAGTGTTTTGGACCAGAGACAACAACATTGACAAACAATTCTGCCGGGTTGACAAAATGCTTCGTGAGTATTTTGAGATTGTCAAGAAGTGTGCTGGTGTTGCCAGCCGGCATTCGATGAAATCTCATTTCTTCAAATTGTTGCACAGATTTTTAGAAGAGAACAAGGACTTGAGACCCATGATCGGCAAAACAAGTGTGCACGCGTCATTTGAAGACTGGGAAGCAATTGTTGTTGAGGTCGAGAAGCGAGTTGTTGAGATTTACAACCAAGAAAACATCGCCGACCTTGACGTGATTACGGAGGGTGAAATGCAATCTTGGGGAGGACGCTATAAGGATGTACCATACTGGAGATGTCAACCTTACTTCAGGAAAGTCAATGGCGAAAAGGAGAATACCAGGGTACTCAAAGTTGCAGGCGAGAAGCAAATGGAGACAGAACAACTACCAATGGGACAAAAAAGAAAGCTTGTGGTCGAAATAAGTTCACCAAATAAGAAGAGTAGCTAGGGAAACACCAACTCTTGACTTGTTCCATAAAACCCGATTCTACTTTCTTTGCGTGTATTGGTTTTCATTAATTTCTGGCTGCTAGGTATTTACAGATCAAATAAGGATATCATTCAAAGCATCTGATAAAAGTGAGTCATGATCGACGTTGAATAAACTGAACATCCTTTCATAATTGATGAGACTCAACGAGTCGAAGAATAGCCGCAATTTTGTTATATTGTTGATTGATTTCACACCGTATAAAATCGGCTTCAAGTTCTTTTGTGGATGCTCTGGCCTCAAAGGTGTATCCTTGAAAAATGTGAGATCGTATTTCGTAGCTATCTCGTCAATCATCGAGAAAAGCTTGGTTTTTGATGTTCCATCAATAATATCAGGTCCACTCATGACGTAAATCCATTCATACAAATTGAACTCATCGAACCCCAATAACAACAACTGATCTAGTAACTTGCATCCGTGAAGTACTAACAGCGTTTCGTCAGATGGTAGTACTGTTACCTCTTTGATAGTTTTTGTTAATAGAACCTCAAAGATAGAAATCAATTCAAACGTAATGAAAGTCCAATATGGAAGTAGTTGGGCTTCACTAAACTTCAACGTTATAACTCTCAAAAGCGTACTGACCTCAGTTCTGTATTTAGCCGGGCAGGATCCACTCATGGAGAACTTTATCTGGTCAAATAAGTCCCGTAAAATCGAACTAAAGTAATCCACAGGTTGAACCAAGATCAAGTAGGACAATCTTTTGATCGTATTGATTTTGATATCAATCTCTGAGCCCTCGTTCCAAATAAATATGTTGGTTGGAGATGTAGACGGAGCAGGTGTTATTCTAGATACCATATCTCCGGCTTTTGCTTTTTCGCCTGAAATCCAAATGCTAAATATGTTATCCCAACAAGTAACTCTCTCAGTGCTCTGCTCAAAAAATGTGTTACTCATAAAGAGATCATTGACAACTTGTTTCCACACCTTGGTTGGCGATTGTTTACCAATCAACTCCAATAACCCCAAGGCTTGTTGTGAAATATCGTTTAACTTCTTGCCTTTGGTTTGTGGAACAATCAAATTCGAAACTATGATATTGATCGTCGAAGTTACTCTATCCGGATCCGCGAGTATTGAGTCAAGATCTGTTACAACGAACGTCAATGCACTCAAAACTTCATCCTGCAACTGATCAACGCCATCCAAATTGACCTCTTGGATGCTGTCGTTCTCCTCCGATGTCTCAGTAGAATTCGAAATGCTAGCTTTACTCATCATTGATCCCAAAAGCTTCACCAAGATATCACATAAGTCACGCTTAGAGCGCTTTTGCTCTAATAATTTCGAGGAGTCAAGCTTAACAAACAAAAGCTTCGACAAGATTAAGCAGTCTGGTGTTATAGCATGAAAGTGACTTATATTTGCCAAAACTGTTTTCAAGAATTGCGTTGTTATATTGAATATTTCCAAAACGGTATCGGTATCGACTGTTCGAAAATACGCGACTAAGAAATTAGACAATACTTTCGCGGATATGCTTATGTTCAATGAAGAGCGTTTTGATTCTTCTAGGATCTGGGGGTAGCATCTTGATATGATTGAATCAAAGATATGTGGTAGAGTCACCTGCGATCGACCGCCATCTAAAATATTCAACAATTTGATACTTGGATTAGGGGGCAGATCAATCTCAACAAAACACTCAATGACCTCTCTCTTCTCCAACTCCATCAAAGTTTCGAGTAACTTTCTTGCTCTGAATTTGAGTTTGTTTGCAATGTACGTGAGCGAACGATCAGCCATAAGGTCCACATTCAGCAGCGGCTTCGCATCTGCCCAACTCCAGATATCGAAACAAACTTTCACAGCGTCTTGAAATGAAATCAAAATCGAATACAACTTGTTCTGCTCCGAAGTTCTGACTGCTGGCGATTCAATCTGAAAAACCCCTTGAATCACGTTTCCAAAAAATCCATCATTGCTAGTGTTGCTCTTGGCCTTGTTGTGCAACTGAATACTAGAGGTAAGCAAATAACTGTGACTTATACATAGCAAATCTTCCAAACCTGTCATCAAGTAGTTCATAGATGTTTCGACGTCGGTCAACCTGTTGACCTGGTTCGTGTCTGCAATCTCATGGAAGTAAAAGTCTAGCTTGTGTACCAACACATCGTTCAAAGCTAACAACACGCTGAAGATAGAATCGTTGAAAAGATACAAGGATTTGGTCAACAAGTAAAGCCAGCTTTCGAGAAGGACCGAAGTTTCCACTCTCTCGATACCTTTGATCAAAAATTTCATGAATACCGCTTCCTTGTGCTCATCTTGCACATGGAATAGGTTTGAAGTCACATTGGAGCCTTCAGAGATATCCAAAAAGTTGAAGATGCACTTCAAAAACTTTTCTTGTACCAACTCCAATAATTCCGAGTTGTATTCATCCTCGATGTAATGTAAGCATACTCTAATAAGCATGTCCAACCTTTGTGAAAAATCGAATTCATTACCAGTGAGCAATCCGTTCATGACTTCAATTGACGCAGAGATAGAATAATACCATTGATTGCAAAAGACCTCATCACTAAGTAGGGATGCTGGAACTTTCAACTCTATAAATTTGTCGACCAATAGCATCATTAAGGACTTGTATGTAGAAACATTCCAGTCATTTGATTCAAGAATGCCAACTTTCGAGGCAGAATCAATGACAGCCAATTCATTATTGAAGACCTCTCTCAATAATTTTGGATTTGAGTCAATCACGCGTGAAACTGACCGCATGTAATAAGAAAACTGTCCTAAATCATCGAACAGCGTTACTTCTAGTTGTTCAACTCTGAAGAGATCAAAGTTTAGAAGGGGGTCTGTTATCATTTTGATGAGTCTATTGGCAGAGCCACTTTTGATAGTATTTCTGATGAAGGCACTTACTACTCCAGAATGCTGGCCATCTAGTTCATCTAGTAGGAGTTGCAATGGTCTCTTTAGGATCGAGTCTGCATCATTTATCTGGGCCGAATGGATCCATATGGTTGTGAAGGCTTGAACCCTTTTCAAAATTGTGGTCCTTGATAACAATTGAAACAAACCTGCTTCTAGTTCGTTGGCCAGGTATAAAGCTTGAAGATCGTAAATCGCCTTCACGGCCTCCACTTGGTAATTCGAAGGTTTGTTGGAAACAAATGAAAACCACAAGTTGGCCAATATCACTTTCAATACCAGTTGCTTATTATAAAGTTGGGACGAATCTAGAAGACCTAACACTTTTGTTGTTGCTAGAGCTACTGATATATTTTCTTCTTCGATAGGAATTTCTCGAATGGCTTTGATTACATCGGTCGCATCCCAGGTAATGTTCGAGGATAATTCCAATATACTGCAGAAGGCGAAGCTGGCAGGTGTGGCAGAAGTGCTCTTGGAATGGGCAATATACAAAAGTTTAGCGTATTCCACCAATAAACTTGATAGTTGCCCAAACGTGAATGGTGGCAGAGTATTCGCGTCCTGTAACTTGTCCTCGTAGTATTGCAAAATTGTTGATAATATCTTGTCTGAACTTGGTAGCGGATTGAGTTGTTCCACCGAATTGTCCACACTCAAGGTCGGGAGCATCTCGATCATTAGTTGCAAGATAACGAATCTGTCGGTATCTATAGGATGTAATAACAACGACAAAACCCCGAGCGGCACATGTATTGAAGTCATCTCGTCGTCATTGAAGTTGAAAGTTTCGAGTATAAAGTGTACAAGCTCCAATTCATCATCTGACTCAAGCATGGCATCAATATCATGCCAGATATAGGCTGGTTCGATGCCATCAAAGAACGCCTGCGCTGAAAGGATGAGATCGGTGTTACTCTTGTTAGCAAAGCAATGCACGAGCAAGGGCGAGAACAATTTTGTGGTGATGAGGTTCGATATTTCCCACTTGTCCAGAATTAGTGACAAGGAGATCTTGTAAACGTCGACTTTATCCTTCGGTGTTCCATCAACCATCTTTATCAAGCCATTATATAACTCATTCAAGGCATTCGTTTCAAAGTACTTTGATCTATCAGCGTCGTCTGTTTCTGGCCCTAATAAATAGTTCCACACCCGCCTATTCAAGCTCATGTCCTTCAAGAGGGTTATCTTGACACAAGACATAATCAAGAGTTCTTTGTCTTTAGCAGAGATGATACTGGCAAATATTGGACTGGCGAGCGGCAAATGGGACCCAAGAAGGTCAAAGTAGCCTCTCACGGCCACTATATCGTTATTGGCGGCAATCGACACTGCGAAAGCCCGCACCACCAACCCTGGCTCCGTCAGAAGGCACGACTTGACGGCAAAGTCTTGTGGGTCGTTCAATATTGGCAAGTGCTTTGCAAACCACCTTAATGCCCCCAAGCGCTTCTCCCGATTGGCGATAATCGAGATGAACATATTTTGCCACAAGAACCCATCATCGTCCAACTTGAGTCTGCATTTGTCCAACAAGTCCATAACGTCGCCAAACACTTCGGAGTTCTCATCCTCCAAACCCGGAAGCAAGCTTAACACGAGTGGTTTACATATTGCTTTCAAATCTTTAGTCTTTTTAACTACCTGTTGGTATAATGTCACCAACAATGGTTTTATGCTCAATGCTGCGTATGAGAAAATGGGAAACAATCCTGGCAACCATATGTGCAACTGGAGATTGAAGGTGGCATCGTTCAATTGACTCAATATTTGTTCGTACAACTTCAAGGTCTTTTGGTGCACTCCACTAGGCAATTGGTTCGACAAGCAAAACGACAACTTGGCCGCGATCTGGGCAGCATCTGGGATCCACTTAACACTGCCATTGGGCTCGTTCAACTGCAACGCCTTCTGGAGTCTTGACAAGAACGCGATGTAGTCGGCCCACTCCTCCAACGCTTCGAACGAGTCTAGCACCTTCTCCACCTGCTGGGCGTACCGCTTGTCCTTCGCATTGAGCTGACTCGCGTCAGCACGCACTGACAAATACGAAGCTCCTGCTGTTGTTGCTGCCATTGACAACGTCTGCTGCCGTTTCACCACTGAAAGTTTTCAGTTTGGTGGCTATTTGGGGGAACACGTGATCCACTACTAGAGAAGAAGGCTATGAAGAAATTAAGCTGGTTTTGATGGGTTTGCCATGGGTTTAAGATGAGTAATAGTGGTGTAGTATTGGTATATAGTCGAGTCTGGATTCTCGCAATTATGGTTTGGTCAATATTTTGTTGATAAACTGTTGCACATCCTCGAGTTCTTGTTCGCTGGTGGAGTGGGCCACGCCAGGGTACGCTTTGAAGGTGTAGTCCTGGAACCCGAGTTTCTGGTAGAAGTCGCTCGACTCCTTGGCCCACTGGAAGCTGACGATGGGGTCAGCCGTGCCGTGACCCTGGAACACCGGGGTAGCAAAGTTGGTGGGTTTGAAACTCGACTCAATCGTCGACTGGATGGGACAGAAGCCCGATAACCCAACTATACCACCCAACTTGATGTCGAGCAACGCGCCTGTAGCTAGCGCAACCGCAGCGCCCTGACTGAACCCGCCAATGATCACCCGCTCGGCAGGGATGTTCTTATCGGTCTGTTCTTGGATGAGCGACTTGAGCACAGCGACACTTTTCAAGAACCCATTCACGTCCTGTTTGGCGTTGACATTACCAAACTCAAAGATGTCAAACCATGCGGGCATGACAAACCCGCCGTTAGCAGTCACGGGCATCGTGGGTGCATGGGGGAACACATAGTTGATTTCGTCGTGATTCTTGATCATGTTGGCCCGTTGGATCAATTGCGGGAACCACGACCACCCTTCGCCGGTATCGCCAAGACCATGGACAAAGATAATAGCAGCAGTGGCAGGCTTGCTGGCCGGGATTCTAATAGCAGGCACAAGTGTCATTGAAGTATCGCTGGAAGAAGAAACTGGCAAAATGTCTAGGGGTTTTAAGAGATATAGTCTGCATATAATAAAGATACCAAGTAGCTTCCACACTGACACCAAAGTTGGTGGGTCAGTTGGTCGACTGGTACACATCGCCTGGTCGTAGACGCCGTCGTACCTCGATTTGTTTTGGTATAATCGTGAATTTTTCAAGTTTTTTCGATTTTCTAGTTCGATTAAAGAAACATAATATTCTGGTGTTGACATTGAATACTCTTCAAACACCTGCTACATCCTCTACAGACTCTCAATTGGCTCTGGTGGTGAACATGGCCATCGCTGTGTTAACTTTTACATCAACTTTTCATTCCAACGCGTGGAAAATCAAACGATTTGCGTAGAAATGGTTTCACCAAGCTTCTCCAGAGCGTCACCAGGGATGAATAGTGACTATGGCTTGGAATCGGAAGAGGAGTTTGACGACACCGACGTGGGAACACCCAAGTTTGCGCGACAAATGGTGTCGGAAACATCGCAAGTGCCAGTGAACGTCAACACTTCGTGGAGAACCATTTTGAAACCACGAGTGAGCCTGTACCCAGGCTTGAACAACTACAAACTGCCAATTGGCAACAAGAACGAGAACGAGAACGAGTTTTTCAAGACCACCAAATTGATCTCTGACACTAATCAATTAAGCTCGCCCATGCGAAAGAGTAGCCTAGTGTCGTCGCCGCCAACAATCAATTTCATCCCGATCTTGAATAATGGGTTGCACAAAGAGAAAACGCCCAAAGCGAACACTCCGTCGTTTAGAGTGTCAGGGAATGATCACGGATCCCCTTCGAGAAGTAGAAAAGTGAACGGAGGTGGTATTAAATCAAGCGTTGAATACTCCAAAGCAAACGACATCACCAACAACAACTCCAACGACAAGAACAACGACAACATCAACGACAATATCAACTCGGTAAACCAGACACTTCGCAAGGGTTCGAACTATAGCGAATATGCCAACGACAACAACACAGTCACCAGGGAGAATTTACGCGATGGCACTGACTACACTGGCAACAATATCGATAAGATCAACTCGTTTGTGCGCCACTCGAGTCCAACAGTGCGAGAGCAGCCGATCGCTAGTAAAGGTTATCGCCAAGTCGAGTCGGCTCAACTAGAAACCCCACAAGCGAAAGCTCGCACGAAGCGTGTCGGCAGTGTGAGCAAGGTAAGGAAATCAAGACTGATAGATGAAGCTTTGGCAGAGTTTGATAACTTTGAACCGGTAAACCTACCTCGAGAAGAGATACCACCTGAGAATAATCCTCCTCACGTCGACATTGATCAAGATGTATCGCGCGAACTCATTTTGGAGCAGGTCAATTCTACATTGGAGGTAATCAACCAACAAGCCGCCAACTCACCCAAACCTTCATCGTTCCTGCCCCGAAATCCCTCCAATAGATTCACGGCCGCAAAAGTTGATACTAGAAAAGTGATCCCAGATGACGAGCTCATGAACCAGATTGATGATCTATTGCAACTGACGGATCCGAAACTGGCATATGCTCACGATATACCGGAAGCAACGAGCAAACGAACTTTCGATACTTATGAGAACCGAGCGGTGACCTCGAACGGGAACTACATTCGTGACACCGAGACTTCCAAACGAAAGTCGAGTCCGTTGAGAAACCAGCGATTTCCAATTGAATCAACACCAAAACGGGCCAAGATAGAGAGTTCTGACGACTCTTCAACGCGACGAGAAATGAAACGGGACCAAGAGAAACTCGGGTTGTCAGACGAAGAATGGACTAAGTTGTACTCTCTTTTGGGTCAGTTTTCGCCTACCCAGGTAGCCACCAGAACCTGGTTAATGGACGAGCTCAATTGCACTCGCGACGAATTGATAGAGAAAGTCCAATTTCTCGAGAAGTATAGAGAAAAGATAGCCAGACGCAGGCGTTAATGGAGAGCTAAATTTCAGAGGTAGTCTGAGTTGTATAGTATGTGTATTAGTATTATGTGTAAGATTATGTACGATGCAATGACTAAAAGACCTTCGACAAGACGTCGTTCAACTTGTCATTGGGTTTGGATTTCTCTTTCAACGTATCATGGGCGTCCGCTCTGGTGCTAGTGACTTTGCGTTGTTTGAAATTTCTTCGAATTTTGTCGTCTTCCTTGGTGTCGGGGTCCTTCTCCTTCCGTTTTCGCTCTATTCTCAGTATGACCTTGGATTTCTCGACGTTGTTGATGAAAGTTTTGTTCAATTTCTGTTGTTGCGACAACTCCAATGCTAGTTTTGCCTGTCTGATTTCGGTTTCTTTGGCAATCTGTTGGGTTAAATCAAGCCACTTGAAGCCGGATAAGTATTTGATGTTTATGATATCGTCGTAGTAGTACGAGTTTTTCTTACCGCCCAAAGTATTGGCATTCAAGGTAGTCGCTGCCAATTTAGCGTCCTTCTTGTTGACAAACTCAACCCAACCTTCTGTGTAATTCCGCTTCTTATTACCTCCGTATTTGACACGCTTCTGGTGGGTACTTGTATCCTCAGGTTTCAAAAATAATCTATCAATCTTACCAAACCTCGCCATTACTGAGCGCAATTTACTGGGTCGCATGTATGGGGGAATTTTGGATAAGTAACACACTCCTGTCTTTCTGATTCGTTTCTGTTGTTTCTCTAGTTGTTCAGGGGTGAATTTTGTGAGCTTTTCAAGCTTGTTCGACGCTGGAGTCGACTCTTTCAAATAAACCTCATCGTCACTTCCCAAGTCTTCGTCTTCTTCTGAATGCAAGTTCTCCGAGACGTCTACTTCTTCATCGTCATCTGCATCTTCTTCATCATCGTCATCCTCCTCAACGTCCTCGCTATCGTCAGCGTCTGCTAACACTCTCTCGCTCTTATTAGCTCGGTTCCCAAAAACTCCTACTTGTACATCATCTTCATCAGAGTCGACGAAATCGTTCTCTTCTTCCAGACTTATATTCTTGAGCGTCTCAACAGACACCTCCTTCCTCTCATCGTCCTTTGTTCGCAGTTTACCTGTGTTCTTTGCCATTGCCAGTTTACGACTCCGTTGGCGAAGCGATGGTTTTGATTTGCGTTTGCGATGCAACCGGAATACAATATATTTTAAAGTGGTGTTCACGTGAATCAGTACTTACGAGGCTACAGACTCCACCGGATTCAGTTATATTAAGTTAGTTTATTAAGAATAATCTATACACTAGGCAAACGATCTGACTTAAGGTTTGGTAGTACCAGTGGTGTTGGTGGTAGAAGCAACTGGGGCGGTGTTAGCGGTACCAGTACCAGCGGTGGTGCTAGTAGTTCCAGTAGTGTTGGCAGTACCAGCAGCGTTGGTGTTACCGGAGACAACGTTGGAAACGTATTCGGCGGCGTGAGCGACTTGTTCTTTAGCGGCTTCAACGTATTGAGCAGCGGTGTCAGCTAAGGATTCTTCCTTTTGCTTGAAACGGTCTTCGCCGGCTCTGACATCTTGCTTGAATTTGTCTTCGTCGGTCTTCAATTGCGATGTGAATTTGTCGTGGTCAGCTTGGGCACGGTCAGAAACTTTTTGACTGAATGATTTGTCGTTTTCTGGGGTGAGCGAAGCAGCACCTTTGTCGAGGGTACCGGTGACGTTTTCTTTGGTCTTTTCCAAAGTAGATTTTTGGGAGTCTGGGGTAACTTTTTCAGATACTTTATCAGAGAGTGGTTTTCTTCCTAAGTCAGACATTATTGATTGTAATTGGTTGTGTTTTGAATACTATTGAATATTTATAGGATCCTAGCTTTTCTTTTTCTCCAGATTGGACCCCTTTTTATACCTGTGGTTGAGCGTTGTCGACGCAGTTTAAGGTTGCTATTTGAGGCCAATTAGAATCATGTTGCATATTTCCCTCTCGGTTCTCGAACCTTCCAGGTAGTTTAAAGTTTGCGGTTCGTGACTGGTTCCATATTTATGATTGCTATGCTCGTCCCAAAATAGAAGCGAGACCTGTCGAGTCAAACCACACTTTCAAGCCACATTCGCCAGGAAACTGGCAATTGAGGATGTAGCCAGCATAACCTACATATTACTTCACTCGTACTCGCTCTTTGACCTTGGAAACTCGAGATTTTGCTCGGGTTTTGCTGTATCGGGTATTATCAGGCTCTGCATTGTAATTACCGATCCTCTAGGGGTTTCGGCCTAAAATTGTTTAGGGGATGGTAATTTGAAAGTTTATTTCATCATTTTACATGTGAACGGCACGGGGGGGAAGATAAGCTGTAACACGTCAGTAATAATCTGTGGATTCTGAATAATTACGGTTGTAGATTAGTTTCTAGGTGAATATCTAAAAGCCTGGCTCCATTTCACCGTCGATTGCAACTGACTTCAACAAGAATTGTTCTACCGGTGCAATTGACAACTGCTGAACATGACCATCTCCTCCAATTGTCCCCGTTAGGCCCCATTAGGCCCCCAATTGTCCTTGGGTTTGCTTCGTGTCAAAACTTGAATCAGCGATTACGTAATTCTCATCGCTCAGTGTTTGAAAGTCGATGGCCCATCGTAAGGAAGCTGGGAGTTGGCAATGAGCAAGAAGGTGTCGTCGGGCACAGTGACGAAGCAACTCACACAGAAGGTGTATCATTTGATTTACGACTTGTTGGATA
The DNA here is from genome assembly GCA_030564305.1 of Suzukiozyma glaebosa. NCBI lineage: Eukaryota > Fungi > Ascomycota > Pichiomycetes > Serinales > Debaryomycetaceae > Suzukiozyma > Suzukiozyma glaebosa. The sequence goes on along the minus strand of JAJLUT010000023.1, from coordinate 77,941 downwards.
AGCAAACCAGCGATAACAAAATTGGTAAAGATGATCCCACGAGCTTTGACCATATCGCGTTAGCGCGGGACTTGACCATGACCCAAGTGATTGAATATGTCCAGAGGAGTGATTTCAAGTTGAAGCGTATGAAGCAAGTAGCGCTTCAGAAAATGATAGAGCCCGTGCTAGCGGCTATCAAGGAGGATGAAGCTGCTGAATTGGGAGAGACGCTAGGCGACCCTGGCGAATCTGATAGCATCAAGGATGATATATACGAGTCTAACGACGATAACTTGATGAATGAGGTGAACAGTAATGACTTGAATAAGAACTTGGTGAAAATGTGGAACATTTCCCCCGTCGAAGATTCATCAAAGACTGATCAGCCAGACGCCGCTGAAGCGGAAGAAGAAAAGAAAACCAAGAAACGAACCAAGGATTCGTCCAAAGTGACGAAAAAGAAACCCAAGATCGACCACACCCCACCGTCCACAAACTTAGCTTCGCTTGGTGGGTTGGAAGCAGTTACTAAAGAACTCATGGAGTTGGTGGGTCTACCCATGCACCACGGTGAGATATACGGAGCGTTGAACGTCGAACCCCCGCGAGGAGTCCTTTTGTACGGGCCTCCCGGCTGTGGGAAAACATCAATAGCAACAGCACTCGCAGGTGAGTTGAAAGTGCCCTTCATAAACATCTCGGCCCCTTCCATCGTATCGGGAATGTCTGGAGAGTCGGAGAAGAAGTTGCGTGAAATCTTTGAAGAAGCCAAAACATTGGCCCCCTGTATCATATTCATTGACGAAATCGACGCCATCACCCCCAAGCGAGACGGAGGCGCCCAACGAGAAATGGAGAAACGAATAGTGGCACAATTGCTCACTTTGATGGATGAACTTTCGTTCCTGAAAACTGACGGGAAACCAGTGGTGGTGATCGGTGCCACTAATCGCCCCGACTCGCTCGATTCGGCCTTGAGAAGAGCCGGCAGGTTCGATCGAGAGATCTGTCTCAATGTACCCAATGAGAACCAGCGTTGCTCTATTTTAAAATCAATGACGGCAAATATGAAATTACAGGATGCATCTGAGTTCAACTATTGGGAACTCGCCAAGATGACACCCGGTTACGTGGGTGCTGATTTGAAGAGTTTGGTAACGGCGGCGGGCATAACTGCCATCAAAAGGATATTTGAAGGCTTGAGTGAGGTGGAACAACTAGCTGGTGATATCAATATGGATATCGATGATAACATTTCCACCGATCTACAATCAAAGTTCGAAAAGAAATCCGACATTGAACAATTATCAACAATCCAAAAGTTCTTGATGAGACACCCCGATCCTTTGACTAACGAGCAGCTTGCACCTTTATCTATAAGCTACCAGGATTTCCTAACTGCACTCCCGACAATTCAACCAACAGCAAAGAGAGAAGGATTTGCAACAGTTCCCGACGTTTCGTGGGCTAATGTCGGTGCATTGAAAAACATCAGAATGGAGTTGCATATGTGCATAGTACAGCCAATTCGAAAACCCGAATTGTATTTGAAGGTGGGTATAACCGCACCTGCTGGTGTGTTGATGTGGGGACCCCCAGGATGTGGGAAAACATTATTAGCGAAGGCTGTTGCCAATGAATCTAGAGCAAATTTCATATCGGTGAAAGGACCCGAATTATTGAATAAGTATGTCGGTGAGTCTGAAAGAGCGGTGAGGCAGGTGTTCCAAAGAGCAAAGGCATCTATCCCTTGTATAATCTTCTTTGACGAACTTGATGCTCTAGTTCCAAGAAGAGATACATCCTTATCAGAGTCCTCATCCAGGGTTGTGAATACATTGTTGACTGAGTTAGATGGTTTGAACGATAGAAAGGGAGTTTTTGTGATTGGAGCTACGAACAGACCAGACATGATTGATCCTGCCATGATACGACCTGGAAGGCTAGACAAAACGCTATACATAGAGCTCCCAACTATTTCGGAGAGGTATGAAATCTTGAAAACTTTGGTCAAAGCTAATAACACGCCATTGGATCCATCTGTTGATTTGCAAGTCATAGCAGGAAATGAAAAGTGTCGCAACTTCTCTGGTGCCGACTTATCGTCATTGGTTCGGGAAGCCGGTGTCATAGCATTGAAGAAAAGGTTTTTCAAAGGACAACAATTACAAGAGCTTGATCAATCTGGGTATTATCAAGATGATGATACAAGTGACGATAACATAACTGTAACGATCGATGATTTTAACCAGGCGTTATCGAGTATCAAACCAAGTGTTAGTGATCGAGATCGTGCTAAATACGAGAGACTTAATAAGAAGATGGGATGGAGCGTTGTTGAGGATAACAATGACGTACCCGAAAATTCAAACCAAGACTAATGGTCGTGTTGCCACGTAAAGCTCTGACAACATATTACATAGTATCGTAATAGATGAATAGAGTATATCAATATATTTATAGAGTCAAAATCATGTATACACCAGTATATACCTTAACTTTCACTAGGAGCAACCAGCAATAAGATCGACAGCTCATGTCGTTTTCTTACCCCTTTGCCCAAATTCTCCGAAGAGAGGATTTGCATATCTTTCGTAGCTTTTGGCTGTGAATCTTCTGATCTTTTTACCAAACAAAATGAAAAAGACAAACGATCCGTTTATCAAAATGGAAACCATGAACAAGAGCCAAGTCATATCTCTCAACCCACTCTTCTCTAACCATGGACCAACACCAAAAGTGAAACCACAGCCGATTGCATTCCTGACAATTAAGATGTTGACAAGGACCTCACCACCAACCTTTGGATAACAATCAACGGCGTATGTCAAACAGATGGCACCAGATGCGGCGGAAGAAAATCCCATGAAACCCATCCCAATGACAACAGGAATTCCCCAGTGAACACCACTGTTGATACCGATCCCATAAGCGATAATTCCAGCAGCATTGACGATAGTTGGTACAACCATCGCCCATAATCTGAATTCGGGTTCATAAATACCCTTGTTACGTTCAGCCAACTTGATTGTTAACCAATCAACAAAGTAACCACCATAGAACATACCAAAGATACTACCAATACATGAACCCAAGTTTGTCAAACCGACTGATCCAGGTTGGAAGTTATATGGTTCAGCGCCAAAGAACGACGCTTGGGTAACTGCCATCAACGACAACCACATCATTTGCGATCCATACACTGCACCACCATAAACGACTGCTGGGAAAGTTGTCAAGAAAAACGGACGAATGAAGATGGCAAAGTATGATCTATCATCAGTTTGTTCTAATTCAATGACTTTCAACTTTTCCTTGAATGTTTTCTTGGTACCAGTCAACCCACCACTGACCTCCTCAATGTGTTCGAGAGTACCACGCTTCTCATTACTAGAAATCTCGCTTTCTTCAGGGTGGTCGTGGGATTTGATTTGTTGCAAGATATTGTGTTCAAACTCCTCGTTGTTGAAATCACGCTTGAACGAGGTATCTTCCAAGTAGAAGAAACACACCACAAATAACACCACCACAATGATGGTCAAGATGTAGTAGTTCCATCTCCAACCAACTCCATCAGCAATATACCCCGAAAGCACCGGAGGGAAGTACGACCCCAAGTATAATGCCAACACCAAAGAACCAAACTTGGCTGATCTTTCGTGCTGGAAGTATAAATCGCAAGCACTCACTTCGACCAAAGTGTCAACGGGAGAAGCAGCCCAACCACCAATCAATCTGAACATATAAAGGTAGATGATCCCTTGTGATTGGGAACCTACTACCACTGCAACAATACCACACAAGGTGCAGTAAAGATAAACACCTCGTCTACCAAACTTCATGGCGAGCGGTTGGTTCACGGCGACACCCGCGGCCAACGACACAAACACAAGCGCCATACCAATGTTCAAGCCATTGCTCGACCAGCCCAACTCTTCGCTCCACACTCCAAAGAGCGGACCGATGAAATTTAGAATGCCCGCCAAAAAGAAAGCCCAGAGCCATAACAAGGCAAATTGGGCGTCTTTCTTACGCTTGGACCATCTCAAAGGGTCGTTAACGTCTGAGCTGGGCTGTGGCTGCAAGATGATATTAGCCCCATCCTCCTTGTGGACATTCAAGTTACCAATAATGTCAACTAAGTGCACGGTTCCGGGCACGATATCGTTTGGATCCATAATACAAACAAATCGTTAATTGTTTACTTCAATTCTAAGGGCGTGAGACGCGGTCTTATATAGACCCATCCCCATCATTCACTTGGAGCTGATGGCGAGGCTAAACCCATCGCTTTGTGGGGACGGTAGCAGCCAAGACTTCTCCGATGCAGACCATGCATTTGGTGATGGAGCGGCAGGAGCTGAATCGGGCCAAGACGCACCAAATACCAACTAGTGCACCCTGTAACTTAAAGGTCACGTAGGATTCGGGTGTTGGATGCCCACGTACAACAGTTGAGCTTGCACCACCTATTCTTGGGCCAGGGTTGTTGCATCGCGCTGTGACTCAAAGTCGAGCCTGACTCGATCGAGAGCGCCAGCGCTACATATGTCAAAAGTGGTCTCCACACTTGGAGGTATTTTCTGGTTGGGTTTGTGCCAGAGGTTACTGCTCGAATGGGTGAACATTCCCGTTTTGGGAGAAATCAGTTTGGTGACATCCCCGGCTAAGCAATTGTTTTGTTAGTGGATCTGGGTATATACTTACAATAGGTATAGTGATTCACATATATTTAGTAACCTAAAACCAAGCCGACTGTAGTGAACGGGGGACCGGGCCATGTTTTGGGGGGTCCAGCGTCCACGGGTGTAAATGCAATTTTTGAAAAGTTTGTGTTTTCCCTGTCCCTGTGTGTGATCTCCACTCGCCTATCGCTTACCTTCAAAAGAGTGCTGCTCCCAACAACACCAAAACTCCCAATAACCCTTTATAGGCACTAGCCACATTGGCGCCATCGACCACGGTCGTGGTTTGGTAGCTGCGTATGTTGCCTACAGAACTCACGTCCTCGATGCCTCCCGATTCCGCTGCTTGCGTGGCCGAGGTGTATGTAACCATAAACGTCTGCGAGTAGATCGAGGGTAAGGTGAGTACAGCCCCACCGGCATTAGTAGTGGTGAACCACACCGTAGTCGCCGAAACACTCGAAGTGGTGCCACCGTTCTCCTGGGCAAGACCCAACACACACGAAACAAAGAGAGCGAGTGTCAATAGAACGTTCATCGTTATTATTATGACTGTTATTATTGTTATTGTTGTTGTTGTTGTTGTTGTTGAACCATCAACAGCAACGCTGAGTTCAAAACAACTGAAAAATGATTACGTAAGAAGACTACCAGATGGGGAAACTTGCGATGATACAAACGCTGGTACCCAGGGTAAAAGGGTGTAACACAGTTGAAGATGGCTCTTATCAAGGGTCGCCTACCACCTGGTTGTGAGATCTTTTGCTGCCGACGCCACGTCCAATCTTGCGTCTCGATCTCATCAGATCGTGCTTGGTTGTACTGTGTCAAGAATCAACTCAACTGGAAATAAAATTTGTGGAGAAGCAAAAGATGGGCTACTGTAGTTGGTAGGTACAACTGTCACCCTTGTTCTCCTGGTAAATCACCTGTTAACCTTGGACTTTTGTTGAATTCAACAAACTCACGTGCCCAGCACTAGTACAGTTTTTATTTGGCGTTTCGGTTGACTAAACATAAACCTTTCATCCATGTCTTTGACCACGTATTTGGTAGCTGGCGTTACTGCTGCGCTTACGTTCTACGCCTCGGTGTACCTTGTCAATCAAGGATTACTCGAGCAATTGGGGTTCAGTCCCGAGTACCAACAATTCGACTTTAGGTTGGGCAAATGGGGTTGGTTGTTGGTGTCGATACTTTTTGCGAGCACAAGACTGTTGCTCAAATCGAAGCAGTCAGTGTCAGCACTAGTAGCGGGTGTGGTGGCCGGCGCGTTGTTCACAGTGTCCTACGTCACCTCGGAAGTGAGCTGGTTGCAGTTCAATATCTTGGAAACAGAATGGTACTTCTGGACCGCGTGGCTAGCCGCTATATTTAGTGCTGCGTCGGCAGTGGTGTTCAGCAAAAGTGTTTAGGATCGAAGCCGAAGGTGATGAAGATTGTTCGTATTTGAAGATTTAATTGCAGAATCGGCCCCTGCAACACCTGCCAAGTTTGTACTGGAAACTAAGTAACGAAATACTAATACTATAATGTGATAACCAACACTCGTAGGTATATTCAATCAAAACGTATGGATTAAACCAGTTGAGAGTAACTTTGATCTAGGTGAAATGACCTGAACAACTGCAAGTAAAAGACTGAAACAATGATGCCGCTCATAAACTGAATGCTCCTAGTCATAAACACATATCCCTCTTGCGACTCCATACTTGTATATCCATGCTTAAATGAGCAAAAAAACTAATAATGAAGGATGCGAGGTTCGAACTCGCGCGGACACTGTCCAGTAGATCTTAAGTCTACCGCCTTAGACCACTCGGCCAACCCTCCAGTAAGATTTTTTCAAAATTTGCACAAATTTATATTACACAAAAGGTTTAAGCGCTTGTAAGGGCTCATAACGTAAAACTTTCTAGATGAAGTTGAAGTTGAAGTGGTGTTGGTGTTGGTGTCGATTGACAGTTGATTAATATAGCTACTTCACTTATTGTCAGCTTAATTTATGCAACTTAATTCAGCAAGAGTGATTCTACAAAGTGTTTTTCTGCCATACCCACAATGTCACGTTTGACGGTGCAAGACTAAATGATTGAACAGGCTTCGTCCTTTATCAGGTATATGGCATAACGTTCTCGTTTCTACAGCTACAAATATTGTCTCAATTTCCGTTTATTAAATAGTCATGTATATTATGTACTCAAACCTGAACACCCAAAGTCAATTAGTTTGATTCTTTGCTCGAAACCTTCACCGTGGTTTCGGCGGCTTTATTGTCAATTTCATCAGAACTGGACGAACCATGTTCTTCGTCGACGGTAACAGTACCCAATTGGGTCACGTCGTAATTGTTATCTATCAAGTATTGCACAAAGTCGTCATCTTCTTTGTTGATGGCATCTTGACCCACACCTGGGCACAAGAATAGCGCCAACGCAGAAGCAAACAAACACAACGACGACGCAATGTAGAATGGCACTTGCTCACCCAAGATATTGGTTCCATCAGGACCAGCATATTTCTTGGTGATGACGGGGAATACCCAGGTACCGACAAAAGCACCAATCTTACCAAATGCAGCAGCAATACCATAGTATTGACCTCTGATGGGGGTAGAAGATGTTTTCGATGCCAATAACCCGATATTGTCACCAGGACCAAACTCACCCAAAGCGGTGAAGATACCAAACACCACCACGAATGGAGCAATGTTTTCTTTCAATGACCCATATTTGGCAGCCATTATAAACCCAATGATCCCTTGTAAACCCATACCTACGGTGATGGTCAACCTGGGGCCGATGTAATCAGCCGATAATGCACCCAAAAACGCACCTGGCAAATAGAACAAGTTCAACACTGTATTCCAACCAAATGTCTTGTAAAGCGAGCCATCTTGAACCACTTTGGAGATGATGGCTGACGAGAAGGTCCCGAACGAGTATACCGAAAAATCGTAGATGAACCAAATGATGGCCACAATTGCCAATCGGAACCAGTAAAATTTGAAAATCAACCAGTATGGAACCTTGGCCTTCTTCATGTTCAATTTCTCGAAAGTCGACGAGTCGGTCAACTTTAAACGCAAAAAGAACAAAACCAAAGGGGGAAAGGCACCCAAACCTAAAGTTAATCTCCAAACTGCAGCCAAGTGTCTTTCGGAGAAGATCCATAATAATACCAAAGGCACGAAAGCGGCGATAACAAACCCTAAATCGATCATGGCGTTGGTGAACCAGCAGAAGTAACGATTTCTGTAACCCGCGGGCAATTGGTTTGCGAACTCAGAGGCAATGACTGACGCTGTGGGGTACTCGGCCCCAATAGCGATACCCAAGAAGAATCTAAAGGTGGTTAAAGCGGCAAACAACCCTTGGGCCGAGCCGTTGGCCACCCCAGGTTCCAACTGCACACAATACTGTGAACAAGATCAACATGATGTTGGCGGCTAACAACCCTCCCTTTCTGGCGATGTGATCAGCAATGTATCCAAACGACAACTGGCCCACGACGGTACCCACAAATGCAATCGACGACACGTTTGACGTGGCGGTCGAGTTGGCGTACTCATCGCCGTATATGATTGCCAAAATCGTATTCACCGACCCAATGGAGGCATTGACGTACCCATCGGAGAACAACCCGGCGCCCGAAGTGAAAGCGGGCCACAAGTTCTTCACTTGCACTTTCTCGACCTTCTCAGCGTCCTCGGGCTGGCGGTCCTCGTCAATAAGCTGTTGCCTGCGCTTGTTTATAGTGATTTCATTACCCAAGTATCTCGTCCACCCTGTGGTGAGTTCCTTTACAGAACTAGGAATATCTCTGGTTGACATGGCGTACCGGTGGAAATTATATTAATCGCTTTCACTGGCGAAGCAATCATATATATACTGTTTGAGTTTGAGTCGATGAAAATAAATACCTCGATAAGGTCGAGATATTTTACCGTGATGCGTCTGGCCGAAACTGGCAGTACATGAAACTAACGCTACGTCCATGTTTTAACTAAACTTACGTCCACCCTCGTCCAGCTTGGTCCCAAGGTTCCCCACCATCATTTATCAGTGGCCATTTGGTAAATGCTACCACGTGTGGGTGCCATCTGCCACTGTCAGATCCTCAAAGCATAAATTGCAGGGCGCTGAAACGTGGGAGCTTAGCGATCCTTTGGTCAAGAACAAGTCGAAAAACTCTGGTTATAGAGATGTGGTAATTACAGCAACACCAACGTACAAAAATTAAAACTTTAGATGGTATTTTCTTGGTGTCCAAGCAAAAATAATCGAGTATTTTCATCGGCTCATGCGACAGAAGCTCACGTTAGAACTATGGGTCCAGGACCAGTAGTAGTGGGGCATTACAGTTGTCCGAGCATCGCCTCTGGAGCTAAACCATGGCCCAGAAAACCTCCCCTCAACTCATCCACACTTAGTGGTGGATATTTTTAGGCGCCATCGCCAGTTTTTCAGGGCCGTGGACGATGCGAATGAATAACCGCAATAGGAAAGAAGTTGAAAATGGCAGGAATACAGTGGGTATCGAGCGTAGACGGTAGGGATCATATAGTTTGGTTAGTATCTCCACTTGGTCTTGGTTATTTTTGGAGGTGTATTGGAGTGCAGAATGCAACACCAACGTTACGTTTGAGGCATTGGCATAACAATGCTACGACAACGCAAATTAACTGATTTGATTGTTGGGTGGGTACCTGAAGAGAACGGCATTATTTACCGGTTCGACTAGTGCGTCTACATAACCGAGACTATTACTAAGAAGACAAGTAGGAGTCTAATTATTTATGTACATTGTGGTAGTATTGAAATCATGCTTGTGTGTTTTGGCTCATTTCCATTCCACGGCCCAGTCCAATGCTTCTCCGGCTTGGAAGGGGACCACCGTCAATGTATGGTTGGCAATTGCTTGTGGCACCGTGTTGTCGCGCTTGACTAAGAATACTCGCTGTGACTCTTTGGCCTTGGCGGCATCGACATCGACCTGGTAGAAATCAATGCCATTGTCGCGAACAAACTTGGGCAAGTTGGCGAGTTTACCCTGTTTATCAAACACCTGGGCCACATACGCCAACGCGTGCGACTGGGTATACACACCAGCACACACACCAACATGCACCGCTTTCTTTTCCACGGGGTGAGGAGCCGAATCACTGCCAAAAAAGAACCAAGGTTCCCCTGATGTGGCCGCGTCGATCAAGGCAAACTTGTCTTTGGGTAACTTGGCTACGGGTTTGCAGAAGTTTATGGGGTTCCCAGCCCAGTTATCGATAGTGAGCGATAAATGGTGCGCCGTGATGGTGCCGGCCACTTTGACCTCGCTTTTGCCACGATTGATTTCTCTAATGGTGTCGATGGCATCCGACGTAGTGCAGTGTTCCAAGATGATCTTCAAATTGGGGAAATCTGCCACCAATTTCTTCAATGCGGGCAAGAATTCGGGCTCAGCATTCAACACATGGATTTTCTCTTGTTTGTCGTGAGGTTTTTCTCCGTGCAAGTTCAATACCAAGTTATTCTGTTCCATCACCTTAAATATAGGGTAGAAGGGTGTAAAGTCATTAGGATCCACCCCCTGCGACGAGTTGGTGGTTACCCCAGCTGGGTAGCATTTGATCCCTTGTATAACTCCTTGCTTAGCAGCATCTTCGACCAACTCGGGTGTTAACTCCTTGCACAAGTAGAACGACATGAGAAACGTAGTATTAGGTGACAACTGCTGCAACTGCTGTTTATACTCCACCACTTTGGCAATCGTGGTGATGGGTGGGACCAAGTTGGGCATGATGTAGGCAATAGACACCCCACCTTGTCTGATTGTTGGCGTGATAAGCTTCATCATATCGCCCTCTCTCAAGTGGACGTGCATGTCTGCCGCAATCCCTAACTCTATCTCTGTTGTCATGGTTGTAGTTGTTGGTTTACTATCAAGACTAAAAATTGAAATTTACGTGAAGATTTGGTGTCGTAATTTTATGACACACTTGTCAAAGAAAATGACATACAATATGGAACAACTAAAACCTTTAATTCATTATAAACTATCAAGTGTTGGGAAACACATGGTGTAGAGCGTCTAGCATTGCTTCCATTTGGTGAGTGATATCGTCCACCGCCACTCTCAAGCCCGCGATTTCGGCGTGGAGGTTTGAGTTCTCTGCCATCAATACATTTGTCACTCGTTGACAGTCCATGATGATTTGGTGGGCCTGGTTGTTGTCGATAGTCAATTGCTGGCACACTGATTGCAAGTAATCAGTGGTTGGCGAGTACACCAATGGGACAGGGCCAACAGGATGATCTAGTTGCTGGTGCATGGTTGGTATAGCAAAAGGTTGGTAGCACTAATTGTAAAGGTTGTATTTGTGGAGTTGATAAAGGAAAATCGGATGAATCGCGATAGTTGTGTAATCAGAAAAACAAGAGCAACAAGTCTGTCGATGGCTGCGAAGGGGAGACTACAAGGAGTCCTTCAATATCATAAAAGTTAATTGAGTCAAACGGAAGACTATGAACAAAACTTGTAAACTACGTTTGTTCATTATATTAACTGGCAATAAAATCCAGAATCCAGCAACAACTAGCCTCATCTTGAGTCAACCAAGCATACAGAAAGAACTAAGTATAGTACATTCTCCTCGTAGTAGCCCCCGATTAGTTGGCGGCTAATGATTTATTACTTTACTTTACTTTACTGTTGGTCTAATCCTATAACCCAAACTCATACACTGTACCACTGCTTCTCCTCTGCTCTTATTCTATTCTCCATCTTTTGTTGGCGGGTGTTTGTTATCTTATCGGGTGTCTCAATTGGGAAATAGGGTCCCAGACAGAAATCTATAAATTATCGGGGTATTGGCCAGAGGTTTTGCCTGGTAAAATGGACAATTGGGAACAAAAGGCAAAGGCTAAGAAGGCACAAGTGGGCCTGTTGCTTCCACAAGAATGGATCTTGCCGCAAAGTGTGCTCGATCAGTATAATCAAACCACGCCGGTGTCGGTGTTGGATGTGCCCCAACAATACTTGTCCAAACACGAGATTGAAATTACAGAGGTGGAGTCAGCCGCCAAGTTAGTTGCGGCAATCGTCAATGCTGAGTACTCGGCGGTAGACGTGGTGTCGGCGTTTCTGCATCGGGCCGCTATCGCTAACCAGTTGACCAACTGTTGCACCGAGTACATGTTTGAGTATGGGTTGCAGCGAGCCAAGTACTTGGATGAGTACTTGGCACAACACGGACCCATTGGCCCATTACATGGCTTGCCGATCTCGCTAAAGGACTCGTTCAACGTCCCTGGCTACGACTCAACATTGGGATACATCGCCTTCATCGACAACAAGCTGACAATCCCCGAATCGAAATTGTGCAAGGTGTTGCACGATTTGGGGGCAGTGTTTTACGTGAAAACAAACTTGCCCACTACTACCATGGCTGCAGAAACTGAAAATAATATCTTTGGCAGAACCTTGAACCCATTGAACTTGACTTGGTCTGCCGGTGGCTCAAGCGGCGGCGAGGGCAGCTTGATCAAACAGCGCGGGTCTTTGCTCGGTATTGGCACCGATATTGGCGGCTCAGTACGAATCCCAGCCTTGTGCTGTGGGTTGTACGGGTTCAGACCCAGCGCCGACCGTATTCCTTATGGCGACAAATCATTACCGTTCGATGAGAACTATCTATTGTTCAAATCAGTGGCAGGTCCATTGGCGACCAACATGGACGATATCATCTTGTTCACCCAGTCGGTGTTGAATAGCAAACCTTGGACCTACGACCACTCGAGCTTGCCATTCGCCTATCAGTCGATAGAGCCGGTATCTCAAAAGCTCACCATTGGCGTGATTGCCAATGACGAAACCTTACCGATTCACCCTCCAATTCAGAATATCATAAAAGATGCTGCTACAAAGTTGGAGGCTAAGGGGCACAAGATTGTATACGTGAAGAAGCATCCTCGATACGAGGATGCGTATAAAGCCTCAGCTGCGCAATTTGGGATCTCTGACCATATAGAAGGAGTCAAATCGGGGTTAGATTACATCGCAGACGGCAAAGAACCAGTCGTCAACTGCTTGAAGAATTGTTTATTCGAAGCTGAACCATTGGATACCGTCGCTAAAATTTATCATAATCGAAAAATTCAAGCCGATACATCGGCAGGTTGGTACGACGTGTTCGATGAAAATGAGCTCGATGTGCTCATGACACCAGCTAACTGTTCCTCCGCCCCACTTCATGATACCTATGGAATCTCGCCATGGACAGAGATGTGGAACTTTGTTGATTTTCCAGCAATAGTTATGCCATTTGGGATAGTTGATAAAGAACTCCCTGACGAATCTGATAAAGTTCCTACCTGGCTCAATGGAATCTATGCCAAATATCACCCGCAACAGTACTCGGGAGGTATTGGCAGTGTTCAGCTCATTCTACCCAGATTGCAAGATGAGAAATTGCTTGCGATAGCTAAAGTTGTGGATACCGACTTAAGATAAGTCGATTATGTTGAAAAGTTGCATGAATATCATTAGCGGTTCTTTCCTCATTTCGTTGACGTTTGGGAGAATATAGAGCGGGCACCTTTGATGACGTACGAGCAAGATTGTGATAACGAATGCATTATGTGAATAAATGGAGCATTATACAGCTGGATTAGCCAACAGATTATGGCTACGATTGATGACGCATAAGCGCTGAAAGACAACATGCTTTTAATGCAGCATGACTGGTAACATGATGATGTGTTTCGAGCAAGAATCCTGAATCGATGATTTTACAAAGTTGATAGTACCAAAAAGTTCTACAATACACTTAATCATTTATTTAATATACAAATCAACATTTCAACTTTTCTATGAACCAGCAATTGAGTTCCTCAATCAGATTTTGGAGCTTTTGCAATAGTCAGGATTTCAAAACAGTGATTATCAAATTTCGTTACGAGCACAACACTGGATTCACAACACGTCCCTCTTCATTACCATCACTACTGCAATGCACGATAAGATTGTAACTCATCACCAAACTCGGTCCAACCCAAAAATATTCCTTTGTCTTTCTGGCATTTACAAACTTGAAAAATCAGTCGACTTGATTGGCAGTTTGCGACAACTTTGCTACATTGAAATATTCTCGGGGTGGAGTCGACCCAATGTTTGACTCAGGACCACATCTAACGTTTCTTGACTTATAGCTCCGCTAACTTTAAAGTATTGTATTGCATAATCAATGTGCTAGACCGCAACATCTGTGGACAACCACATCAATCAACCACTGGCAATTGTTTCCAGTTCCAAACCATTTTGATCACTCAATAAACCTCAACCATTCCATAATAAAACCAACTGATCTTTTGTAGTTTGAAGATCAAACCGAGAACTAAAGATGACGTCCAGTTGACCTCAATATCTTTCACACCAAAACCTGGCGCATCTTTCACAACTTCACCAATCCTTTCTCATTAACTGTTCAGATAACAGTGTTAACATCACATTGTCATTCAATTCATTGCATCACGTCGCCATTCATCAAACTCAGCTATAGATTGAGCTGGTGGTGCCTATTTCTTGGGTGTTCACAAACACCCAATTTCTTATAATTCACTTGATTTGATTGTACTTTGAACTGGCAAGTATGGTGATTATTGGCGATGTAGCGTGATGTGTGGCTGGGGTTGTTGAAGTTGGTGTTGAGATTGAATCTGTGTTTGAAGTTGTTGTAGATTTAGTTTCTGTTTCTTGTAGTTGTAAAAGTACTAGTTTCTCAGGAAACAGGAACTGAGCGTGAACTTGAAGTTCGTTTGTGTTGTATTCTTAGATAACAGTAGATACTAATCTAAACTTATAGGTTCAGATCGTCTTTCGTATTAAGAATAATATGAAAATTTATTGTTGGCCATTTGTGTCAAACGTCTGGAGCGTAGATTGGAACTTCAATATGGGCTTCAATTATATGAACCACTTCAAATGGGACTTGTGATAGGTTAGCATAGTGTAGATTTATGTATTTGGTATTAAACGTAGCTTACACTCGTCTGTTGTTGTACTAGCGGTTATTATTCCGGGGACAACCAATGTTTTGATCAAATTCATAATGTTGGGTATAGTTGGTTGTGTTATTATGCATTACCAAGACATGTAGACGTACATAAGTACATGTACGGTCTTAGTGCCACCTCAGATCTATGTACAGTGGGTTATTTTGCAACCATTTTGCAACCAAAATTTTGCAGCCATCTGCCTCAATGTATGGTTAGTACGTCATGGTGTATTAGCTGTAATATGAAAGGATCAACCTAATCCAGCATCAACTTAAACGTATTGGCAATAGACGCCTTACCCAAACGTTCCTCGGCACGTTCCACCACTTGAAATGGTTCACATTTCATTAACTTTGCTGGCTTCAGCGTAGTTTAACCAAGCCTATGATCGTATCTCTCCACATAGTCTTACCATCAATTGTCTTCCAAAGGTTGTATACAATTTAGTCGCTTGTGCTTTAGAAATGCTTGACTACTGATGCTTGCTCATAGTGAGCCTGTTGTGCTAGTATGTAGCAACTGGAGATAAATGTTGCCAAATCTACTGCAAATATCCTCTGTTATACCTTTAAACCTCCCAATCAATTCCAATTGATGCTAGCGTTGCCCACTCGTTGTCACCCTCTACCGCCCAACGCATTTACCAAATTTACTACCATTTGCAAGCGGCTGGAGCTCTGTGTGACGGAAGTTTGTTCAAGCCGCACTCGCACTAAAGTTGAACCTCATCAACACAACCAACATACATTGCTTTACGAATACAATGCTTGAACTACGATGCGTTGCAAAGCTGTTTGACTATGATGGACGATATTTTCAACTGAAGGAGGTATGACGTACAGACACTCATTGAAACGATCTGCTCAGATCATCATTTGGGGTGAATAGGACATTTGTTGATTAGCGTACTGGGAATTGGCTCGATTGTGACCCTGTCAGTGGATTTGAAGTAAGGGTTATGACGATCAATGATTTGAACTGGTGCTGCCACTTTTCAATTATTGCTGTCAATCAGTTTAGTTGGTGCTAATAGTCCAACAATTTCCGACTCAGAAACAGGTTTCATTACTGCTATTAACTCATGAATTCATGATCGGCTAGGAACATAGTTATAGTTGAGTCAGCTGTTGTATGCATCAATAAGACGAGCAATGTTGCTGTTGACAACAAACAATCGCTGGTCAAAGTCAGCTATGTGATGTGCAAATGTTTGAGAGATGATAAAAAAATTGAACAATACGGCTTGGTAACAGGCTGGTTTGAAGTTACACTCTCGACTGCTCTCGTGGTCTGGGTCGTTGTAATAGAATACAAATCCCTGTTGTCTTTTGGTGATGTTACACGAAATACTCCAACTGGGAAATATTGAATTTTAGAATTGATTGACTATGCTGATATTTGGCGACAGTTGGCTGTTCAATGGTTGCTGTAAATGATATTCTCAATTGCTCAAACCAGTTGGATGATCAGGTATACACTGAATACAAGTAGCCAGGTATGTGAAGTTACTATATTCAAACTGAAGGAAGTATTGAGACAATGAATAACTTAATCGTGAAGAAACTTGGGTTTTAAAATTCCGCTACACATGTTTTGCGATGAATGCTTGCGCGATAGCGTTGTGATTGTTCATTGAATTCATTGTCTCCATGTTTCTGGAAGAACTGTTAATCCACATTGATTGACAATGCAACCGTTGAAACTGGTGAAATGCGGTTTCTATTTGTTTTGACAAAAGGAGCGTAGAGTTTCATAAGATTTGTTGAGGATTTGAAACTGACTTTTCATGAAATCACAGGGTTTGAAGACCAAAACTTTATGCTACTGATGTGGTTTTGAGTTTGATCACAGTTCTACAATTGGTAAATCACTAATATATACTTTATATAACCAATAAATATGATAAAAATCCCTAAAAATCTAGCAAAGATACCAAGTTATGGTCCATTAATGTTCATATATTTGATATTTTGATTTATCCACAATCATATCATTTTTATCTCCCTAATCATCAATTATCAAGGTTCCCGAGTCAACTATTAGGATCATAGATCAGCAATATTGTTCCAACCTGATTATACTCCAATGGCCTTCCAGTTTATACATTCCTAAAAAACCTGTCGACCTGATTTGTGGTATGCGACCACCTTGTTCCATTAAAATATCGTCAGATTGGAGCCGACACAACATTTGCTTCACAGATAATCCCTTTTTCTTGAACCCAAAAACCAGACGTTTGACAATCTAGTGTCATGATTGACATGAATGCATTTTATTCTCCATCTTCATACCAAAAAAATTCCAATAATAAACCAGTAGTAAGGTATCCACAATCTAGCCAAATAAATTCCCAGCATTCTGAATTAACAGCACCATTCCCATATCAAACATTAATAGCATCTTGGCTCGTACCAGCAGTGCTTGGAAGTAATTCTTAACCTGTTACCAATTAGTCTGTCAATGCGTTCTGAACACTGATCGACAACCTCCTGAAATTCCTGCCAAGTATCTTCCAGATCATGTTCAATCGAAACACCAGTCGTACTTTTGATGTAGTAAAGAACACTCTTGATCAATCTTGTTGAAAACTGGGTTAAACCTTCGTGTTCGACGATTGCTCGCATGTCTCGAACTGTATCAGCATCAGCGGAAATAAACTGATAGCCACTGCAATCACTATCTTGGTCTCCACCATTGTTGCCAATAATCGATTCAGCAACTGCTTTGGTGTAAGCATCGATTGCTGGTGTGATTGATGCGTAAATGCTCCCCAAGTCCACGCATGAATAGTCAACAGCATCAGAACTAGCTCTCTTTCTGAAGATAGCCGATTTTCCAGCACCTTTCAAACGTCTTAATCTTTCAGTGATTCGTGATGGTTGCACATTTTCCTGATTCTTGTCAACACGCGCCCAAAATCTGTTACTCGATGAAGCCGTCGATTTTGAGACCAGATTTTGTTCGAAAATGGGAGTAGGCTTGGTTTGAGCACTAGCGGCAGCAACCAGAGCGGTATGAATGTTGTCATCTGGCACCATGCTAGTATTTTCATAAAGCCCACACATGGATAAACAATCAGATTGATTTTCAAAAGCATCATCACTGGGTGGCATCAAATCGAGTTCACATTGACTTATATCAATCACAGCCAGTTGGGCTTGATCCTCCTCATCAGCGAAAATAGTAGTGTTTTCATGTAAACCAATCATGGACGAATTGTCGTAGACACTGTTGTCATCTTCGGGTGCTTTCTTCCAACTATCCTCAACCGCTTGAAGGATTCTTCTATCTGCTGATTTGGGGAAACAATCCCATAGTTCAATGTTCAGTTTCTTGACTTTTCGTGGCCTGGGTGAATATGGGGCACGTAATTCTATCACCCAATCGTTTTCTTTCATGTACTCATAGATCGCTTGAGAACGAATGGGAGCAAACTCGCCCAAGTCTTGCACCACTTGTTCAATCTGTGCTCTTCTCTTGTAGTGGAAAACTGGGTCGTAGGGTTCATCAGTGTTGAAAAGTAACTTGTTGATCTTGTCGATGTTTCTGGCACGAACAAATCGTTGGAACTCAAAGAGCTGAGGAAGTGGCAACTTGTCGGCATTAGCATTGATAGCTTCAAGCTGCTCTCTGCTTGCGTTGTAAAGTTCCCAGTTGTCCAAGCGATCTTTGACTTTGGCTGGAACCTGCTTAATTTTTCTCCAGCTTTTGATGATTCTTTGTTCCATTAACAAAATTTGAAAATGCATTTTAGTCAATGAACAGAAGTTGTTGTTGTTGTTTTGGTATTCTCAGTAACAGTAGACTCTAATCTAAACTCAATGGTATAGATCTTCTAGTGTAAAAAGAATAATACCAAAGATTTCAGTAGCGATTGTATTTGTGGGAGTTTTATACCGCTCAAGATTTACAAATACAACACTAGGAGATGATGCTCTAGGATCAGGTCATTGGCAGTCATATCATGGCCGGTAAGTTGTACTTGTATATGTATGGCCTTATATAGCTGTGTATAGCATGTAGATTCTGTTCTTCCCTCTATTGGTATTCTATTATGAGGCATTAGTGCAAGATCGTAGTATTACTGACTCGACGCAAGCTTGTATACACCTATGAGGAAAGTCTTGACATTTACCATGCTACTGGTGTTCAGCTGCGTTGGTAGTATACTAATGATTTACTGAATGTGTCATTTTGCAACCACAATTTGCAGCAATTGTACTCACAATACATACTAGTCCAGGTGATTGCTATTGCATATCACCATGTGTTGCATAGTTGTTAACCAGATAGGGTTGTTTCAAATTTATATAACTGACTACACCAACCTGAGCTTGCTTATACCATTCAAGCAATGATGGATCACCAGTCGTGAACCCTACCATCTACTTCAAGTTTTAGTTCCAGCCGCACAAAATATACTACCACAAGCATCACCACTGAACAGAGCCTCATCTGAGACCCCTCGGAGGTAACCCAATTGGATTTTGATCCGCGCAACGGTGATTCTGCCTAATTGTATTTTTATGAACTAATTATTCAAACTCATACCCTTAATGTGTAGGTTGTATGGTGAATTCTTTGAGCAATTCAGAACCAACTTTGTTAATGCACAATTAGATCAAATACAATAGTGCATGAGTTATCGTCGATATATGAAGTAAAGTCACCAATTTTATTGAATTTTCCACCAGAAATGCGAAACCAACAGGATTTTCGTGGGGCAAAGAAAAATTTACAAACGAGTCACGTGTTGGATTATAGATATGTAGATATGTGGGTAAGAAAGAGAAAGGGGCTAGTGGGTAGTTGAAGAGTGGAAGAATGTGGATGTAGGTATCTATAGTGGTATTGGTTCAATCAAGTTTGCTGTTGTAGGAATATGTGTGGACTCTCTTCTGAACTTTATAGGGATGCTTCATGTTTGGTAAATCTGAATAATCAAACATATTGATTAAAAGTCGTATTTGCTTCGTATGGGCATACACCCAGCATTAGAGCACATGGAAGTTATGAAACCTACTGTGTTTGGGTAGCTTGGTGGTGTATGTGTGTTGGTTGCCAGAATTTGAAATGGTAACCTGCGGGACGTTTCGACCCCGACCCCGAGCGGTGTCAAGGAATTGGTGAAGATGGTAAACACGGTGCACTAGTGTTGAATAGCGGGTTTGTTATGACAGGTATAGTAGTCACAACTTGATTGCTAAAACAACTTTACACACATGTTGTGGTTGGCGAAGTAATACCATCTTTGATGAATACCATTCACAATAACCCTTTGCAAATGGAATCGAACCACCCACTTTTGAAAAGTCTCCACTAGAGTCTCTGGAGATGGTGCTACGGTTTACACCAACCAAGAAGTTAGTCAAACCCATTGTAGGTACACATGAAGTCGCCTGCAAACACGCAGTTATAACGACATGTTTTATTCGTTGCCGTTACTCAAACCTAATTTAGAGAAACCAGCTCACACGATTAATAGCGACCTCATGTTTCGAATAATTATGACATCATCTCAATATACCGACCCATCGATCCAACAACTGAACTGTCCATACAAGGGTTCACAGAGTGCATACTGTTCGTTCTTGTTAGCTCTATCTTTGACAACAATTATTGTTGGTATTCACAATTCGAGTTTCTCACAGAGGAGAGAGTACATTCAAGTTGTTGTGCCCAAATGAGGGCACAACACTGGACTGCTCAAATGTTCCCGTCAAACACGTTATGAAAATTTCATGTACTCATAGTAGGCTCTTCAAACCAGACAGTCTGCTCATCGACTAGATGATTTCAGTACTACAAGTGGAGTGCTTATTGAGTCTATGGTCAGGCACGTTTCGTTGCTTGTTCGCAAATCTTCAAAGACCTGTTGATACACGAAAACGATTAGAACAACTTGTACTACTCGAATGTCCTAAATTGAGTTCTACAATCGCATCTATTGTCATAATATGTATTCTATGGTTCCATTAACCAAACGAGTATTCATAATCTATATAAAGCTACTCTCATTGAATCGTTAAATGTGCGGCTAAGTGATGTGTATGTTGATATGCGCCCTTTGTGCGGTAACTGTTTCGGGTGGGTAATACGTGGGCACCACTGATGTTTCAAAGTAAGGAACTCCATTTGTGTCTGTGTACTCAGCAACGAGCGCAGTCTCAGTCAAGGTCCAACCATTTTGGATTGTGACAAATGTTTTGGTGTAAGAAAAAAATGGGGTTTGAACACTAGCAGCTAGACCAGCAGCTGGACCAGCAGCTTGGTTGAACTCCACAGTTTTGGTAACTAATGTTGAGGGAGCATCATTGGCCAAGACGGCGTTAGCGAGTATGAATACACCAAGTGCGTTGAAAAATTGCATTTTGGATACTTCAAATATCGATGGCTAGTTTCAATACTTATAGTAATCGACTGATTCCCATAGCCTTGTTAGTCGCCCCATATATTTCTGTTCACATCATGGGAGGATATTTTCTTTATGCAGCGAAATAAAAATTTCTGTAGTGAACAAATCCCTCACACACGTCAATTGAAAAAGAAATGCGCCTTATTGGGGGAGATAACGATTTGATGAGAAAGCCACCATGATGGTGCCGCAGATAGGCACCATGAGATTTGCTCATGTTGTTTCTCCTGTGAGTAATTGCAATTCGAGCGCTTGTATTCTGACAGCTGCAATTAACGTAGTCGCGGATTTGAAATGTTTCAATGATAGGATTGACACAAGCGCATCACAAAGTGTATATGTCCTAAGATATTTCTCGCAATTCAAGAGGCTTAGTTGATCTCACATTCTCTTGAATGTGGGTTTGTGATCAGTGGTAAGAAGAGTGCATACCACGATACACCAAACTCTCTAGTCATGTCGCAGTGCAAATATAGATCTAGACAATGTCTACAACTACTGAAACTGTCGAGCGACTTTGCAATATTAGCGTTCAAACAGTGGCTAGAGATAATACTTTTTGTTCTGTAATCTACTGGTGTTACACCAGTTGCTTTCACTTGTGTCACTGAAATCGTCATATATTCAATCGTGTATTTTAGTGTACCAGTCCCAGCTGTTACTATCTCGTTGGTACCTCCTATAAAATCCTAAAAATTACGTTGATATTTACCAGTATCCATTCGTAGTTTATCCTTCTTCAGTCTACAAAGTGTTTATAGGAATTTGATGGATCGTTTCTGTAATTGGAGGGTAGTAAGTTGGAATAACAGAAGTCTTGGTGATTGTTACCCCCTCAGCGTTTGTAGACTCAACAACTATAGCAGTCTCAGTCAATTTCCAACCGTTTGTATGAGTGATATAAGTAGTAGTATACTGTACCAATGGCACGGTAGCCGACACTTCAGCACCCAACTCAGGTTCTTTAACCATAGTGAGTAATGTGGTAGGAGCAGCATTTGCATTAGCTTGCACATCTTCCTTCAATGGGTTGGCAAACACGGCGTTAGCAAGTATAATTGCACCAAGTGCTTTGACAAATAACATTTCGATATCGTTGGAAAAACAAGTTGTGTTTCCAGTACTTATATATAGAGCCATTAACATCACAGCCTTGTTACATCGTGGGCTACTAACACTATGGTTCTATTTGATATTTTCATGCACTCGAACAGAAATTTTTTGTAGCGAACAAAATGCTCAGACAGTGAATCGTGGCTGAGAAAGAAAAATGCCTCATAGGTGTGAAGTTTCTAACCGAACTTGGGAAGTTACCATGTTCTTGCTGTATCAAGACCCCGCAAAATTTGTCATTTGGTTTGGACTGACATCACATACGCTAATGTGAGATTGATCGTGGGGTACAGAGTTTTCAGATGCGCCTTGAAGACCATTTGGGTTTGATCGCGAATTCACGATTCGAGTGCATAGCTTTTGAACATCCTAATCAGACCTGGTTATGCCTAGAGAACAATCTGTATCAGTGTATTTTAACATGATCAGCGTAACGTTAGTAATACATTTGGTTCTCTCGTCACACAGTGCGCAAATAAATCAAGTGCTCTAATCAAAGTGCCATTAAGTTCTTGGGAAAGAATCCAGAAGATATAAATTGGTGTGCTGAATCAAAAACTATGTATTGAATTTTTCCACTAGTTGTAAGGCAGCTTGTGCAAGTTTGCGTCGAAGGATAGACGACAAGTCGCTAAAAAGATTATTGTGTCATTTCTACTTTGAAGTTTTGGAAAGCTTTGAAATAGTACGGTAGAACTATAACTGTTGGCAGGAAACTCGGGCAAGAGTTGCACCTGTTACTTCAATATAGTGAATGTAATACCATCATGAGAAGTTTTCAGAGAGGTGATTTCACTCATGTGATTGAGACCAACCGCGGACTACTGATATTAGAAGCTTAAGCTGATTCAAAAACGAAATAAATATACAAGAGAGTGAATCCTGCTGATAGAAGCTAAGAAGCGGTGGGAGCGTCGGGAACGGATGGACACACACCACAGTTTGCTGTAGGTGGGTTTGGTACGGGACCATAGTATATTACAGCTGAGTCATCGGAGTAACCATTACCAAAGTCTGCACTTATAATCAGGAAATGCTCAGCATTATACCCTTCTCCAATCAAAAAAGTATCAGCAGCTCCATTCGCATATATGGTCAAAACATTCAGGTTATAGCTAATCAGTTGAAGGATTGCTGATTTTCCAATCACATTACCATTTCCAAACCCTACTATCTTGTAATTTGCTCCACCAGGTTTGTAAAAAAATGAAGACTGTTGATCTGCGAGATAGATTGTATTTTGTACCGATATGGACGCTGACGAAGAATAAAAGGTAGAATCTGCAACTACATGAATACATCCATTGCCACCTATTCCCGAAGTAGTTTTATAGAATTGATTGATCAAACACAAATCCCCATAGTTATTCAAGATGCCAATTTCAGTGGATATCGAGATTGGGTTGGTTTGTGCACCTTGAGATAACATCACTGTACCATTATTTACCCATGTTTCGGCATTACCTGTAAATTTAATATCACTGGCGCTGTAGAAAACTTGTCCAGCGTTTGTGAATTGTCCTGTAGTATTGATTATGGCATCACCATCTGGAGCTATAGTGCTTACCAATATAGTTCCCAGGTTAACTAAATTGCCAACATTGAAGTTTACTGTTGAAAAATGAGGACTTATGTAGAAACCTGATCCAAAACTAACAATCAATGAATTTGGAATTGAGTTAATCTCATTGTTAAGGATTGACCAGAATACACCAGCATCGACTAGAACAGAATAAGGCAGCAAAGGCACTGGAAGTGTTCCCGTTGACACGGTATTTTCAGAAATCGATAGACACCAGGTTTGCGTCAACACATAGGCTACTGACAAAATTTTGAATAACATGAATTATGTACTAAGACGCCAATACCCGACAGTTGTCGTGTTTATAATAATAGAAATCAACGAGTGGCTATTCAATTTTGTGGTTTTCTCAGCAGATATTCAACACGCAATGAAATGGCATTACTGGTCTAAGAACAAGGCCATATAGTAAGAATACCCCGCAGCGATACAAATTACCTTTTAAAGCCACCTTGTCCTACGAAATGTAAACTGTAGTAACTACTATGATGTAAACTTGAAATCACATTACCAAGCAACGTTTCTAACTGAACTATGATTTTTGGCGTTGCGCAATTGTTGTGTAACCAATTGGGTTGTTTAACTCCAATAAGCTTCAAAGCGCTGACAGATTCCCCGTTTCTCTATTCCAGAGGCATCTGTTGTGTTTTTACTGCACTAGTCTCGTATTACTGTGGGGTTATATAAAAGGAGATGTTTAATTATCTATACTCTTTCTGGAAGGTAATACGAAAACTGAAGGGTGGGTCTAAGCTGCTGTCGTATGATTCCCCTAGTAAAATTGTTTAAATGTACAGCTACTTAATATGGCAGCATGCATAATAATTGAATTTCCTTTTCGTTTTATTGCTTGATAGTCCGGAGAATGTGATTGAAGATGCGATTGGCTCGTAAAGTCCGTAAGTCTGCAAAAACGGAAAATAATCCAATTTTCCAACATCGTCCACACTCGACATCAATATACAACGAGAATGTCCAAATATAAAATTAAGGTAGGACTTAAACTTTGAGTAGAAACAAATCTGGATCGTAATGGAAAAATGACTAAAACGCTAAGCCGCGCTGATCACAATAGAGCGATGCAATCAGAATACTCCACCAAAAGGTCTACAAAATTGCCTGACTTGTAGATGCACATGCATGCATCTTGGCTTCTCACGCATCGACTGACCAGACTTTACCTCTGTATTAATCTCCAGTTATATTTTGTTGGGGCTCAGCCGTTCTGAACATGTTGCCAATAATATGCGAATTTGTTTTGAGATATGCATGTAACCATGAACGGGCTTATCAGAAAATGTGATACAGTTTGAAAACTCGTGCCAAAGGTGAATCCTCTGAATTGGGCTGGATTTTTAGGATGCACCGAATTTGGTGTAGAATTAAGGATCAAAAATAATTGAACGGGATAATTAGTATACACAAATTCTGCCTCTACTTTAGCGATGAGTTTTCCAGAATTCATAGGATAGTCCTGTTTTCCAAGTTTGAATTTCAAAATGATTGTATACTTGACGATTCAGCTATTTGAAAGGTTTTAACAAGCGACTTGATGAATCTCAGGTGTAGTTCTGAAGTGCTTTCTGAGCAGAAAGCAGTTGAAGTGACAGTCTGCTTACACAGTTTTGAAAAGTTCTTATAATGTCTAGTATATTATAAATCGACCGTAGAGTGAGTACCTGCTCACTTTCGAAACTGTACTGTTGGAGCTCAAAATTCTGATTGAGTTCAAAGGAGCTTCGACCGGATTGAACGAATAGTCAAGCTATCAATTCTTAAAATGGTCTCAGTAGAATTGTTTATCAGTTGCGAAAATTTGTTCAAAATATCTGAATCTATCCAGCAATTACTCATGCGATCGCAGTTCGATTTCGTTTGAGTTTCAACGCGAGTGACCGGTTCGAGCTCAAACAATCAAAAATCAATCTATTTTTCGACATTTCTGATCAACTGGATCCTACTCAACGAAATTACAATTTAAGACATGTATTTCGGTTGGAATATGTACTAACTATATCTGCTGTGCAACTAATGATTGATATTTGTACATTGACCTGTGTTCAGGTATTAACCAGTCTTGCCTAGTAATCACATACTCAGCGATTTTTCAGGACATCCATGTCCGTTATATGAGAAACCACTGATTCTTTTCATACTTATGCATCGTGCTGTCATAGTTTCTGGTGGGTAATAGGTTGGAATCACTGATGTAGTGGTAACTGGTGTACCATCAGCACCTGTAGATTCAATTACCACAGCTGTTTCTGTGAGTTTCCAGCCATTTGTAACGGTAACAAATGTGGTAGTGTAAGTTGTCAATGGAGCTTGTGCTAAAGCAACGGTTTGAGAAGTACCATGTACGATATTAGTGGCTTTGAAATCAACAGTTGCAGGTCCTGTGCTTAACTCACCATCAATATCTTTAGTCAACGTAACAAATGTTGATGGATTAGTTTTAATAGTAGGCTTCTTAACGTTTGCAATTAAAACAGCATCTTGAATGTCTAATTGAGTTACTGCAGTAACTGCAATAGCCAACGTACATGCACCGAGGAATTTCAGGAAATACATTAGAGATGCTTAGATTACTAAAGACTAACATGAATATTTATATGTTCCGTCTCAATTCTAAAGATCCTCAGCCAATCTGCCGTGTGGCATTATAAACTGACTAAAATGAGATTAAGTATTGAAATGTGCCAAGGTTTGTATTTTTTTCTCTCCAAGTATCATAATCTATGTAAAGAAAACAAAAGAAAAGCAATCTCGGTAGAAAGATGGTTGCATTCAAAATTTGTAATACTCTGTTACAAAAAAATACGGTAAGGCACTAGTGGCATTCCAAACCTCAACTTCCCTTTTCTTTGATGATCTACTAGTTCAAAATCCCGGCTACCTTGATTAGTACAACTCCAATTTTCTCAAACAAAATGAAGTGTTGCGACTTCCACTTGAGAAGTGGCCAAAAGATTTGTGAGCCTGCTGATTGTACATATGCCTACTAGCGTTCACAAGAATATCTTTCAGCCCTCTCCTCTGGTGTAGGGAAGGATAACAATTGAGCAAACAAAATCTGCTTGATGTGGCCCTTACACTTTTCACTTATGGCAAACGCTTTTGTAATTTCTCATTGCTTCTTTCCAAACTTTTAATCTTATCTGGTTACATTTTGTGAGGTGAACGGTTTGAGATATTTTTACACCATCGAAATGATTTTTGTTTTTCAAATGTATGTGTCCCAACTTAACGCACTCTGTTTGAATGAAACCAAAGACAGATATCTTTCCATTTTGTTGAACGGCTCATTTGCTCCACAATTGTTGGTGCCATTTGTCCATCTATACAAATGGACTTCACTAAATTGTGCAGTGGTGTTGACCCCAGATTAATAGAGTGTGCTATTTTATCAAGTTGTGAGATTTCGACCTAAAAGAGTAGCACTTCATAAAACTGTAGTTTTCAATATTGAAACACTGATAGACAAAAACAGACAATCAACAGCATGGTATGCATGAAGTGGCGCGTGAAGCTTTAGCTAGAGTTCTTCTAGAAGAGTGTCACTTGAGCGTTGCATGAATCCAATCGCAAAACCTATGTCAAACGATGAGAGTTATATCGAGATATGATCTGGGATGACTGGAAAGCAAAGGTCCTAAGATCAGGAAAACAAGATGTTTGAAGAACTACAACACAACCAATTGAGTCAACATATCTTCGATCCAATGTCAATCTATACCACTTAGCAAAGTATGTTCACATTTCAACCAACTCAATGTGACACTACAAAATCTGGATTTGATTGTTCCAATAAACTAATATGACAACGTTCGACAAATTTACTCAGGCAGCAAGAAGTATTTATATATAGAACCATCGAAAGCATCCTCACTAATCTCTAAATTATCCTCGGCTGTTTTATCAAGCAGATGGGATGGGTAGGCTTTGTGAGCAATTCAACAAATAATCAACGCAGAAACTTTTTCCTACGAACTAAGCAGCATTTGATTCAAAATGTTGACAATATCACATCATTTTTCACGAACAATATGTATCCATCTGTCGCAATAATTATTTTTTATCGATTAGTATCGGCTTAGGCACAACACAAAGAATGCACGCAAAGAAGAGATGATCTGCCAACATCTACGTCGTGAAGTGGACCAAAACGTGAACTGTCAAGTTTAATAGATTGCGCGAACCTATATTGAGTAAGTCCTACTATTTACACCATGAAGCCACGCTCGAACCAGCTACAAGTTACCAAAGCAGGTTGAATGATTTTTCATGATATATAGAGTCCTTAGAATAAGCCACAAAATCTCAACTGTGAACGACTTTGGGTGTTGAAGAAGGAAAGAGCAAACGCAGTGCTTAAAAGGTGGACGCTGGAGTGGTGCAGAATGGGTGACACTTGCTATGCCACTCTGCAAACGTTTTTGCTTCCTCTCTGTTTTGCGACAAATATAAATAATCTACCATTGGTTATCTCGTAATATCCAAATTACGAAAAACAGTCGAAGATATCAGTGGAATGTTATTGCTGTTGATCTCATTAGCTTTGATTCCGGCGACCTATGCCCAAGAAATTAGTGGAATTTTCACAGGTATTCGCTCGATAGAATTTGGTCCAGCCCTGGCTGGCCTTACGAGCGATCCTAGAAATTCATTTTGGAATGTCACTGTGGAGTGGTCCATTCCGTGGAATTCCAACCAGGGAGATACCTTTTCCTTGAATATGCCATGCGTTTATGGATTTCCTCAAAATCAAGGAAAGATCCAGTTGGTCGATCCTAGTACTCAACAGCAATGGGCTTTGTGTGAGCCATTCAGTGGTGAAACCTTGGTTTCTTATTCTCAGTTAAACTGTGAATTGACGACCGACCTGGTCTACCTTGCGGGGAAGTTGACTGTTGAATTTGCCGTTACGTTTGATCCAGGTAGTACTCTTGAATGCGCTAAACAATTTGCAAATGTAAATTCTACTGAAATAACGTTTTATGATGGTAATCATGCCTCATCCTTCGTGGTGACAGATTTCAAGAATACCCAGAACCCGAGCTTTGAAACCCCCTGGGGAAACAATTATTTTGTATCCCAATTGAACATGAGCTCAAACTATTTATATGCTGGTGACTGTCCCAATGGTTATGATTTTGCTAATCTTGGGTTTGTGCTCAAGAGGTCTTTGATTGATTGCTCGTCGATATCTCAAGGCTATTCTGACAATTTCAACCCATACATGTACCCAATCACAAAGGTCGATTCGGCATTCACTAGCCAATGCGAACCAGAAGGGTATAGTGTTAATTTTGGAAGTTTACCAGCAGGGAGTAGACCATTCATTTCGATGCTAGCTGCTTATGACAATGGAAGCGTGTTTATTACACATACGAACTATTACCAATGCAAAGGTGCACTCACGCCAATCAACAACGGGTTTGGTAACACATACCACGCTAACAACAAAACAAACTACGAAGGAGCTGCTAGTATAGTTGTATCTACGTCAACTTGGATAGGAACAGAGACGAGTGTTTCAACGTTACCTTTCACTACAGGGGGTACTGAGACTATCGTGGTGTTAGTGCCACGGACTTATGAGACTATAACTTACTCGGGATCAACTACAGTTACAAAGACAATTACCCCATCTGGTAGTGGAACAACAACATATCAGAAGTTTGTACCAACACCTACAATCACGGAAACAATCACATTAGTTGATAATACTTCTGCTACCACTAGAACGTTTACAGCATCAGAAGGTGGCACAGATACTATTGATGTCTACGTACCAATCCCTACTGTGACTAACAGTGTCACATGGAATGAAAATTGGAGAAGTACAGTAACTTTCACAGCTCCTATTGGACAAACTGATACGGTTGTAATCTTTGTACCTTCCGGTCAACAAGCTGTTTCTACTCCCGTGGCCACTCCTGTTATCACCCACACAATAACATCTGCAAACTATTACTCTACTTCTACTAAAACACTCAGTCATGCCTCTAGTGAAACCGAAACAGTTGAAGTCTTTGTTCCAATTCCAACAGTGACTACAAGTGTGACCTGGGATCAAAATTGGACAAACACCGTTACATTCACCGCCCCTGTTGGTCAAACTGACACAATCGTTTTGTTCATTCCAACTCCAGTACCTGGTGCCATTGCAGTACCTACTGAAAAAAAGCATGAAACCAACACAGGTGAAGATTCAAATCAGGAGGATCAAACAATTAGTACCACTGACGATTCTACTGCCCTTACTGCTACTGAAAATGTTAGCAAATCATTGAACTCAAATGAACTAATCTCAAATGAAAAAGATGAAGAAGCTGAAAAGACTAATAATGGTGCAACAACACACGCACACTCAATCGCGTTGCTCGGCATTACTCTGTTGATTTTGACAAGTTTTGTTTTCTTATAACGTAACAACTTTTGTTAAGTAATTCAGTTGCCGTTAAATTCAACCATTAATGCAGTGTATGAATTTGGCCTTCACTCTCTTCAAGTGCAAAAGTCAACACATAGAAGTTCTTAAACAAATATAGCGTAAATACAAACAAAATGCCTTATGGGGTATTTCCAAAATCAAATATTGTAATATTCAAAAAACTTCTACTCTAAGAATGTAATGTATGGTTAAATGACTACCGTGTTGGGTCATATCGGGTTGTTTGATTTGGGTATATGTTCCAATTCTACTGATCAAAAGGCGTTAAGGAACCAAATCGAATAACGTAGTCACAAATGATATACCTAACTTATTCTATTCGAAGAGGGCTATATCAATCAATCAAAGTAAATAGGCAGCTGTGAGCGAGAGGACCAAAAGAAACACACTGGCAGGTGTTGCCACAGCATAGTCCTCAAATGTAGAAACAAAAGGAATCATGCTTGTTCCAAAAGCTTGCAGCGTAAATGATTCATACACCCAAACACTTATTGGCATAGTTTCACCCTGCAGCAAATGGCTCTCGTTGAGGATCAGGCTTTGGGAATTTATAGGCATTGCTTTGGTAGTCCAGTTAGGACTATTGGTGTTTGCGGATTTTGATGTATCGGCGGATGAATTTTTTATGATGTTAGAATGAGTCTTGCTTGCAGAATTGAAGCAATTGAAGCACGAGTTTGTAGCATCATTTGTAACATGTGTTTTGCACGTTCGACACTCCAAATCTGATGTGTGGGTGTTGCTTACTTCACTATCCTCACTGAAACGATTGGAGATAGATATATTACTTGAGGTAGGTGCTGTGGAACCACTTTTCAAGGAACCAGTGGCTGTAATTGTATCAATTCCAGAATAAGTAGGATCAAGTGTTTGGTAACCTGAAGTGGTTGTCAAATACGACTCGTCTTCTGTCAGTGAAAACATATTTGACAGAATTGAATTCGTTGATGACGCAAATGAAGACTCGGAGACTGTTGAGCTCTCTGTTGGTAAATGTTTTGTGTCAGAACTAGAATCAAGTGTTCTCGAGGACTCCAGATCTGATAGGGATATAGCAGTTGGGGCGATACTTGCCGAATTGAAGCTGGGTATTGAAATATTTGAGGATGGAATAGCCCAAGATGAGAATCTTGACGACAGGCGATGAGTTTCCGAAATAGTCAGCTCTACGTCGCTCGTAGATAAAACGCTTGTAGCCAAACTAGACTCGGATGAGATATCAAATGTTGGCATTATGCTTGGCGACAAGTCAGTTTTAGAGGATGCATCCAAGCCTGACGAAGTTCTTGACGATTCATTGCTAGTTTCTTCTCTGGTTGAAAGGTCAGAACTAGTTTCGGGGATAGAAGACACATCTTCACTTGACCAAGAACTCGAGGATAAATCTATACTTGAAGATGCATCTGGTGTCGACAAAGTATTAGAAGTAATACTAGACAGGGATGATTCAGTTGCAACTGTGGATGTATCACTACTTGAAGTACTACTCAACACAGTGCTTGAGGATAAAATACTTGATGAGACCACCTCTGACGGAGTATCACTCGAGGATAGAATACTGGATGAGACCAGCTCTGATGGAGTATTACTTGAGACTGAAAGTATTGACAGTTCAACAGATGATGTTGACAGATCACTAGATTCGCTAGCAGATGAAACTGATGAGTCAGACAGAGGGAAGCTTGATGTCATAGAACTACTTGAAATAGCACTCAGTTCCGAAACGGTGCTACTGCTAACTGCACTTGACGACACTTGGGTTTGTGGTGCTACTGGAAGTGGTGGACAAACTTTACAGTTTATAGGCACATCTGGGTTTGGAACCGGTCCAGTATACGACACGTAATACTGGTTTTGAATAAAGTATTCAGCCACATAGCCGACACCAATGAGGACATTTCGTTGAAATGTGGTTGGCCCAATGAAGGTTAGATATCCAGTTGTAGGATTGTAGTTGTACCCATTAATAAAAAGTCCTGCCATTATCCAATTTCCATTACCAAAACCATATATCGAAAGAACCGCGTCGTTTTGAAATGTCAATGCAAATTTTGCTCCTGGCCCTTCCATGTATATTGCTTGGGAACTTATATCTACCCCACGTCTTTCAGTGAAAAAAGTGTCGCCTTGGAGATGAAGACATCCGTTCCCCAGAATGGGAATTTCTGCAACAAAGTTCGAATTATAGAAGCAGATATCACCGGTATTGGACATTGCTGCACCCTGTATTATAGTTTGGCGAACCTCTAATGAATACAAGGTTAAAAACCCCAGTTGGATCCAGCTTTGGCTTGTGAGTGTGGTCATTGATGCTGCATTAGGTTGGTTCGAAGTTACGAAAAATAACGATCCTTGGTTTGTGAAGCTTATAACATTCCAATTGAAGGAATACCCACTCGCTTCCCTTGCGTCAAAAGACACTATCCCCACATTGGAGAATCTGTTTGTTAACGTTACTTGCAAGCTAGAGAAACTGGCTGCTGAGGTAATGTATAAACCCCCGTTTTGTAACACATTCAAATCGGCAATGCGAAAATAAGCGTTGTTCCAAATGGACCAATATACACCTGGATTGATAACCAAACTCTCCATAGTTCCACCAACTGGGGTGTTTGTTATGGTATCAGTAGTTATAGTAAGTGCCCATGTCAATGAGACAACATATGAAAGTATTAGCTGGCTAATAATCATGATTGTTTGTAGGAAACTAAACAGTTGATATCGTAAAAAGCCTGAAAGCGAGTTTGTTTGGAAAAAGTTGAAGATTTTAGTGATTGATAACTCGACATCAACGCCAGTTCCCCGTTTGGATTATATTTTCTTCTGTGCTATAAAATATGGTGATGCAGTAACTATGCCGTGTGTCTTATCGTGTTGGGAGTATACTTTGCCAAAAATAGAAAGCTGGGTTTGTTTGAATGTCTTCACTAATAGCAACGACAACAATAAGAAAATTCACCAATGGTAGTAGTGTAAAGTATTACCCACCAACAATCAACAATTCATTTGTTTCTCCTTGTCTGAGTGTGCGTTCATAATCTCAATCTATGGTCGGAACTTTTATGACCACACGTTATCAGACCATCAACTGGGATCATATTATCTCCAAGCAATTTCATCACCGATCTGGGCTCGGCGTGTCCACCTACCTTAATACTGAACGTCGACTATCCTTATTTACGAAGGATTATTTTTGCCAACCATTCTCATAACCAAAAAGCCATCTTATTTTTAGATGTTGATGCACTGGATGTTAAATGTTGATAATTCGATCAAGGGCCCATGTCAGATTTTAAATCTTCCCGTTTTCAGATTTGATAGAGAAAGATTGTGATAAACTTTATTTTCGTTACAATTGATACTCAATACAACAGTTAATATTACTCACACCTCAATATGAAACTTGAGCGGTTTGTGTTTATCTGTTTATCAATATTCAGTGCAATCAATGCAGTCGTGATCTCGGAGAATACAGTGAGTACCGAGGTAATCAGCTCAACAATGGGACCTGTTGTCATCAATGACAATGTGTTTTGGTCAGTTTGGAGTCTGTTCGCCAATATCGCCGGCGCGAGCGTGGATCCTAACGCAGCATTCTACATCACTACCCTCAACACTGGTGCATTGAGGTTGTTAGCTATTGGCAGTGTTGACAATAGAGGGGTTATCTCATTCAACTCAGCACAATCAAGCGGTACTGGATCTTCTATTCAACTCAATCTTGTACGGATGATCAACACCGGTAACATCTTCCTTGTGTCTAGTGTTGCAACTCCTATTCCGTTGACCTCATTGAATGCAAATGAGTTCGATAACAGTGGTACTTTGACTTATTATCGGCCGCTGGGTGCTAATGGTCAAGCGGTATTTACGGCGACCAATGTTAACAATAGTGGGAATATCTACTTTTTTAACCAAGAGGTATCTGTAAATGTTGTCATTGGCGGCACTGGTTGTATCCATATTCAAGGTACCTCCATTTTCACACTCGACTACACTTCAACTCAGACTACCTCTCAGACGTTTCACATGGATGGTCCAAATGTCGTATTGGGGTTGACTTTTGCCAGTTTCAATATACCAGAAGTCATAGGGTTTGGCAACAACAACCGCATAACTTTTGACGATCGTATCCTTGGACTTGACTACAGTGCACTGGAAGGAATTTTGCAAATCTCAGGAATGCTGAATGCAGTGTCAATAATTGTGGGATTCAATTACAACACCGACTCATTTTCAGTTGATCAATACACAGTTTCTTATACAGAACCACCGCCTAATCCGAACCTTCCCCCTCAATGCTCAGTTGCACCTACAATCCCTATTGCACCTCAAGCTTTGCCGGAAGTCTCATCATCTGCATTGTCAAGCATATCTGAATCATCCGCCAGTAGCTCGAGTGCGACTCTGTCTGAAATGTCAAGTATGGGTTCTCCTTCATCATCCAGTGTTATTAGTAGCTCAAGTGCAATACTGTCTGAAATATCAAGCGTGGATTTTGAATCGTCTTCCAGTGTTTTCAGTAGCACGAGTGTAAGCTCAACCGAAATTTCAAGCATTGTTTCAGAAGTATCGAGCTCTGCTTCAAATTCCTCTGATGGGGTATCAATCACTTCGTCTGTGGCATCCGAAGATATTTCGAGTGCTGTTACAAGCTCACATGAAAGCTTGGCTTCTGCGCCTAGTAGTGACTTTGAACTAAGTAGCCTGTCGCAAAGTGGTTCATTGTCACTTTCGAGATCAGTAGAGGTAACTGCTTCCAGTGAAACAACTGACTCGTCCAGCTTATTGTCGGTTTCTAGTGAGGACCAGAGTATCACCAATGAAGCTCTGTCATCAAGCGGCGTCAAGACAAACACCATATCCTCAATTAGAGTGTCACCTCTGGCAAATTTGAGTGCTTCTAGTTCTACAAGGAGCACCAATAATGTCTCACCCAGCCAGAGCTCAGGCAAAGTCATGTCAAGTAGCTCACAATACGAAAACACGTATTCGAGCACTAAATCAAACACTTCAAGTGGGTACACATCGCTGGTATTAGGCTCGGTTACCTCATCATCTGAGTTTACTGGTGCGAGCTATAAATCAAGCACGAAGACTTTTCCATTAACAACATACACTACTACCTTTTTGACAGATTCCGATGGTATAGCAACAACTAGATCGGCTATTGTAATTGCAACCGTGGATGCAAATGGAAATCCGTATACTACTACTTCGTACTATTCAAATGTGCTTGCTCCACACACAACTTACACAACTACTTTCATCACAAACTCTGACGGCAGGGAAGAGACTAGATCAGCAATCGTAATCGCTACAATTGATTCAAATGGTAAACCATTTACGACCACCTCATATTATCCTATTACTAACGCTTCAAATGAATTCTCAAGCACAGTCACTTCCGATAGCAAAGACAACGAAGCATCGAGCTCGAGAATTACTATCAAAACCACTAACTCCAACAGTGCTCTGCGTCCAATCACGTCACTTTATCCGACCACCAGACCACGTTTGAGTACCTATACAACCACAATTACTACTGTTATGGGTGGTGTTGTTGAAACTCGGTCGGCAATTGTCATCGATACAACCAACTCGAATGGAGATCCATACGCAACCACTTCATTCTATATGACCCCACTAATCACCTATACTACAACTATCACCACCAATGTGTCTAAGAGCAAAGAAACTAGAGCAGCAGTTGTGATTGTATTAACTAATTCAGATGGTGACACACGTACAACTCTCTCCTACAATGACATCAAGGAACCGTTCAATGGCGAATCTACTAAAACAAGTTTACAAATTGCTATTGAAGACACGAATGAAAATACAGCAGCTCGACTTTCATGTTCAAGTGGCTGTTCGTCGATGAAAACTATTAATCCCACGACTACCACTACATCAGACCAAAATGCGATCAACTGTGACAACACCCTGAATGATTCAAAGTGCATTATCACCAATGAAAATGGAGCTCGCTCAAACGCAATGAGTAGTTTGTTATTTTCCGCTGTTTTGATATTGATCTTAGGTGTCAGTTGAAACTTCACTGCGCTTAATTACACCAGTAAAGCATTATCGACATTTATACAGAGCGATAGGAGTTGGGAATGCGATCGAAACCAACCACAGTATGTAGTACGTTTATACAGCATAATCAAAATTTACGAGTTTTATTAAATTAGTTGTCGGCTAATGCCTATTGCACCAATCGTTGAAGGTGAAAGCACTCGATAACATGTTGCATTCTAGGTCATCCCCCAATTCAGCTCGATTAGGCAACTAGCCCACATTATTGTCTCCGAGATTGTGGCTCAAGTCGCTAGAATGGTATTGCATTCTGCAAACTCTACGAACAAACTTGACAATCGCATTCATCACACAAATGCCAATTGATAACTTTGAGATAATTGTGATCAAAATTTCTCGCAGTCCCAGTGTCATTCTAGATTAGTTCAACATATTATCCACCATTACCCTTGCCAAGATATCCAGAAAATATTGCACACACAGATCATCAATCGATTCGGTCCAGCTATTTTTTCAATTTTGATGAAGATGCGCCTATAACGCAAAGTATATTATTACTCTCGAAGGTAAATGTATCAGGTAAATGAGGCTTACAGAATTATAGCTATTTACGGAAGAGTCAGCTAGAAATTGGTGTTCGTCAAAGTAATGCTCAGCTGGTAACCAAAATTGGTCAAATTCACTGACGCACAGTGAACTATAGTGAACCCTGCACCAACTATACGACTAGAAAGGTTATTTCGAGTTAAGAAAATTTTATTATTTGATGCAAGATCAAAGTTGATGACTCGAGAAGCAAATACACTTAGCATCAGCATCTCGCCAAAAGAATATCTAGTGGGCGGCTATATTTTTTGACCATTTAATATTTTATCCAACGCACTAAGCTGGTGAAGAATTGATGAATGTTGGAAGACAGGCAAATTGTTAGCCCTTTATATAAGACGGTCGTTTGGCCTCGATAATCCAAACCATAAACCACCATGAAACTCAGAAACGTCTTGATCGTTTGTGCGAAAGTGGTGTCCTCACTCGTAATCTCACAAAATACAATCAGTTCGGATTCAATCACCTCAGCAACGGGAGACATCTTCATAAGTAGGAATATATACTGGTCTATCTGGAACACTGATTCTCAGATTTTTGGGTTGAATGTAGACCACAATGGTCAATTTTACGTCTCCGCCCCTACTGGAGGAGAAAGTTTGCAAGTTGCAGTGGCTACTCGTTTCACAAATATGGGAATTGTGTCTTTCAATTCGGCACGCTCTTCTTCCGGTGGTCCATCTTCAATGGTGATTAACGTCTCAGATTTTATTAATAACGGGCAGTTATTCTTTGTTGGAAATAACGGAAATGATCTTCCAGCTGCATCTATTGATTATGGGACTGGTTTAAACAACGGAGCAATTACATTTTACAAAAGTCTGTTACCAAATGGTGTTGCAAATATAGGTTATGGACAATTCCACAACTACGGGAATATCTACTTGTACAATCACGATTTTCACATAAATACCATCATATATGAAGTTGGGTGTATTCACATACAAGGATTTTCGAAAGTAACCGTCCCCACAAATCCTGATATCCAAGTTGACACTCAAACATTTTACTTAGATGGTCCAATCGCTAGGTTTTCAGTAAATTTTGCCAATTCGGATGTCTTGATTGTCGCTGGGTTTGGTAATCGTAATAGGATCATGGCAAATAAGCCTATAATTGGTTTTTCTTACACGAGCCTGGGGTTGTTAACACTTAAAGCGTCGGCGACAGAACTGTGTGTTGTGAACATCGGGCCTGGTTACGCTACTACTAACTTCGTTGTTGGTGAAGGCTATATTATTTACACACTACCACCACCAAGCCCAGGTGTACCCGTTGCTTGCAAAGTTGCTCCACCAATCCCAATTGCACCTCAAGCGGTACCAGATGTCTCATCATCTGCTACTTCTAGTGTGGCTTCCGAGACATCATCCGAAGTCATATCTAGCAGTGCCTCTGAATCATTATCAGCGGAATCGAGTATTGTTTCTGAGTTTTCATCGGCAGAGTCAAGTATTGTTTCTGGATCCTCGTCTGCAACAAGTATTGCTTCTGAGTCCTCATCGACAGCATCCAGTGTTGGTTCCCAAAGCTCATCTGCAACGCTGAGCTTTGCTTCTGAAATTTTGACTGATGTTTCTTCAAGTATCATATCTAGCATTGTATCCCCAAGTTTATCATCTATCGATAATGTTTCAAGTGAAAGCATAGAATCGTCCATTGCTAGTGAGCAGAAGTCAAGTGGCTCTTCATCAAAAGACCCTTCAATTATCTCCTCTGCAACGTCGAGCGTCGTTCCATCAATCTCCAATGAGATCAATAGTTCTGGAACTAGCCTTTCTATCTCACATAGTCAAGCAGAAAGCTCCATAGAAGCTAACTCGTCATCTGTCTTATCGAACACTGCTACTACGTCAGGTTTACCATCGTCGGATTCGACCATCAGCAGCACTGTTTCAGCAAGCAACACAGACAAAGTTTCTTCAAATGACAAAATACCTTCCAGCAATGAGATGCCAACGTCCAATAGAAACTCGCAGTCATCTAGCGCTCAGATGATTACATCAAGTCTCGAGACGCTGAGAATTTCGTCCACTGTTGTTGATTCTGATATTGACCTGACGTCCATTACTGCTTCCGTATCCCCCATGTCGGCTTATACAACTACATTTACTACAAAGATTGATGGAAAACTATACACTAGATCAGCCCTTGTTTACGAAATGACTGATTCAAATGGTAAACTTGTTGCAACCACCTCGTACTACCCAGAGAGAATTGCACCATTGACCACATACACCACTACATTTACTACCGATGCTAACACTAGATCAGCAATTGTGATTGCATCAACTGATTCTAATGGTAATCCATTCACCACCACATCGTATTATCCAGAAGAGACTGCACCACAAACGACTTACACCACCACCTTCACCACTGATGCCAATGGCGCGCCAGGTACGAGATCAGCTATTGTAATTGCATCAACAGACTCGAACGGTAACCCATTTACTACCACTTCATACTATCCAACGACAATTGCAGGAGTAAGTGTATACACTACCACGTTTACCACTGATGCTAATGGTAATCAAAATACAAGATCAGCAATTGTCATTATCTCAACTGACTCAAATGGTAATCCGCTCACGACAACATCATATTATCCCGATACGGCTGCACCACAAACGACTTACACCACCACTTTTACCACTGATGCTAATGGTAATCAAAATACAAGATCCGCTGTTGTTATTGCTTCAACTGATTCAAATGGTAAACCATTTACGACAACATCATATTATCCCGATACGGCTGCACCACAAACGACTTACACCACCACTTTTACCACTGATGCTAATGGTAATCAAAATACAAGATCCGCTGTTGTTATTGCTTCAACTGATTCAAATGGTAAACCATTTACTACCACATCATACTACCCAAGTACTGATAAATCGATCAATGAGTACACAACTACGGTCACGTCCAATACAAATGGAGAGGAAGTAACAAGGACGGCAGTTGTGATTGAAACTACAGACTCAGACGGTAATCCAATTACAACCACTTCATACTACCCAAACACTAATGCACCAATGAGCACATACGTTGTCACATTGACTAATGCTAGCGCTAACAAAGAGACAAAAACCGCAATTGTGATTGAGAACACTAATTCATTTGGTGAAACTTTTACAATCACGTCATATTACCCACAAACTCAAGCGTCAATTGGAACCTACACCACCAGCTTTGATACTAATGTCAACGGTAACGAGGAAACGAGATCAGCTATTGTTATCGAAGGGGTTGACTCAAATGGTGAACCCTTCACTAAAACTTCATTAATACCAGGCGGTGCTACCACGGGTAATCCCAACTCTCATGCCACCAGAATAATCTCATTCACACAACTCATTGAGACGAGCATTAACCAAAATGGGGTTTCACCTGTGAGTACTACCAGTTCTCAACCCACAGTGTCTGTTAATATAAACTCGAACATGGCTTCCACCAAGGTAATTAGCCCATTGTTAACTATTCTTGCTTCCATTTTTGCTTTATACCTTTGTCGATAGGTCGATTTGACCACTGCAAAATGCATTCGTTTATTTTTCGGTTCCTTTTAATTCATCGTACGTAGAACACATAGATGCTAATACATTAGATCCAATTGATACAATATTACAGAGGTCTTGCAAAGTAAATGAATTGTCGGAAATCAATAGATAGTGTTGATTATGAGCACTACGGACTTAGCTGTCTAATCTGATCTCAAACACCAAATAGCAAGAACACATAGAATCCCCTGGATTGTTTTATGTTACCTTCTAAGTAGCAATCTAGATTAATCTCGAGTCCGATACCCGTAATAAAAGAACGTATTCCAAAGGTGATAGCCTTCTCTCACAAAAAATGAGACAAGAAAGGAAAAAACACCAACATAGCTAACAGTCTCACAGTTGCAGTTTTCACTCATGTATACTCAAATGACTGAAAATCTCTCAAGTGACCCTGTTGCTTCAATCAATGGACTTATTGGAGTGCTTGTTCACTTGGTGGCACGACATCAATTTACTCATTCCACTAACGAAAGATAGAGTAAATAGACTTTACATTGAGCGCTATGTTTATTGACAAATAATCTTACTAATTGTATTACTACGGGAAATCTCCTATCAATACCGTTGAGTAAATTTGACATCATAGTGGGCCTGTACAGTTACCAACGATTGAGATGAGTATGATACATCAAAATCAATAGGTACAACAAGGGTTGATCCGTTCAAGTTGTAGAAGTTTTGGTTGCAAGTGAGGCTAATAGCTGAACTGCATCAATAGTTGCTCTTCGGCTGAGTGACTGCAATTCGGAACAAATTACAACCCTACAGTCATATGAATAATGCCCCACAACTAACGTACTTATATTCTCCAAAAGTAGATTCAGTCACTAGGACAAGACTTTTTTGGACACTAATGTTATAAAGTCAATATTCTATTCAAATTCATTATATCGATATGGCACTCTTGAAATCAGTTAACGATTTCGATGAAAAGAACACAGCTAAATAGAGTATCAAAAGTGGACGAGGCAGCGAAATATTCAAAACATTAGCTAAAAGTTAATGAATTTATTGCTACTGGGGAAATAAGGCAGTACAGGGTCTGAACCAAACCAAAATAAGTTGCAATGAGAGTTACAATGAGTGTTGCGATGGAACAAATTGTTTTGCTGGCAGTACTAGTGATACTGTTTGATATGAATCCAATTACTTATTGAGCAAATTCACGTCTCTGTTTAAAAAAAATGGCGTCATATTACTGATGTGTTACAACCATAAATGCTGGACTTTTGAATGATTTTCCCACACTTAATGAGATGAGGTAATAACTTATTATCAAGTGATTATGAGATGATTTTGATTGACAACGAAGTGACCTAAAATTACTTGTGCAGTCAAAGCACCCTGAAAACAACATGATGGATGACAGAAATTGTATTTTCCTAGATTTCCTAACGAGTAGTATGCATATCCTAAAAGCCTTTATTGGTTGTTATGTTTTTCGATGCAATAGAAATAGCGATATACAGCAAGCAACAAAGGCAAGATTGTTCAAAACAACAAGATAGATAACAAGTCGTTTCTCCCAAAACTATGAGATCGCGTAGGTTCGCTGCACCATACAAGGAATTACAATATTTTGGATTTCAAAAGCCTCCAATCTTGCTTTAGTTTCAATGAGCTATGTTTATCACGTTCCAAAGGCTTGCAAATCATCATGCATTTCACTGAATCTTAGTTTTCTCAAACTCTCCCACAGTTGGTGCCTTGCTACAGTTTGAGATCAGCTCGTGCCCGTAATGTTTATTTGTTAGATGAAATTGAAGGTTTATGTTTGAGACTCTCACACTTCAAGTCGTCTTGGAAACCTTAATCATACTGTACGTCTTAACGTTGTTTCTCTTCAAATGCAAAATAATTGATAGATACGAAAATCAACAAAGGAGGGGCTAGTCTGTCTCAAATGTATTTGACTCAAATTACGTATAGGTCTGAATTTGTTGTTTTGCCAGAATTTCCAGAAACTGATTTCAACAAGTAAGATTATCTGGAGGTAATTGATTGATATAGGATGCTCTTTGTACAGGAATTATATTTTGATCGATATTGAAGTGGTTATCGCGCTTCCAGTTACCAGCTTCTCAGTCAGAAGGACAAACAGTATTATATTTTAGCACCATAATTGACTGTTCAAGTAGATACATAAATACAAAAAAGGATAGGTTGCAATAGAGTACAAGAAACAATTCGCGCATCTTCTGGGAAATAATAGCGCAGCTTAGAATCTCATTCATTGTCAAGCACCGAATACGCCATTAAAATTGCGAGGTTTTTCTTGAAAGAGTGTACTGGGATATGTGAAGAATTGTATTTTGGCTACGAAATATAAAAGTTAATTATTCCCTCATTTTACCAGCCGCAATAATAGCTGTGCATTACCCAATCATTGAAGCATCAAATGATTCTTTGTCCACATCCAAGTGAAAAATACTTTACATGGATGAAATTAAAGATTGTGGGGGGGGGGGGCGGGGGGGGGGGAAAAGGTAAAACTCTCAGCATGTACATATGCTCATGCAACTATCTGAGTCAAAATCATGTTGCTTATTGGGATTGGTTACGATACTGACAACTTTGAATTTGTGGATGAAAAATTCAGTTACAAAGGAAATTTGAGTTTGCCACAAAATATGCCATCAGCTTGTAACGCTTGTCCACCACTTCCAGTTGCCCCCACCTCCGTGTAAATAAGCTAGATATAACAATTGTTAGAATCAATGAACATTTGTTCGAGTATAATTGTAGCCGACGTGAAACTTGCGTCACTGCACAACAGCTGATCTTCATCAGTATTTAGTAGACATTCCAGTAATAGTCTAAAATTGGAACATGTCTAAGTCGCCAACCTGACGCCTAAGAACTCACGCTCATTTCACAACGAGGCTAATCACCAAAAGTTGACTAGCACGTTTCGACGAGCTGAACCCGCTATCCCAAACCTTTTTATGAATACTAGCAAATGAGCAGAAAATTCTAATTGCGAATACACGAGCAGTGATGCCATAATAAGCATAGCAAACGACTTTCCTAAACTTGGATGTAGTGCCACTCGCAACGCGGTATTTGACTTGATTGTAAGTTTGATTGTTGGAGGTAATTATCTTTGAGTTATTTAAGTTAGTAACTTTAGGTTATTATTTCTGGCCAATAAAGTAATCTACATCGATTACTGCTAATTGATCCTTTCATGGAAGTCGTATCCAAATGCATTCAAACGCTAACTGGTCAAAAGCTAAAGTTCGATTATATATTGTATGGAGAGAAGACATCCGTGTTACTGTTCAAATAAAATTACTTGTGTGACAATTCGTAGAAAGAGCTTTTGCTGCAATTGTGTAAAATGTCGTGATGACATTTTGGGAAAGTCGTTTCTGGCATTTCCCCAAATGTATAAGATGTTAAATAATTTATAACGAAAACAATCGTTGCAACAAAATACTAGCCGTCCTATTCATGTTACAAATAATATTCTGTCATCTGATTGTGAATTAGATACAGCTTCTCAATATTTTCTATCTACAATTGTAAAACTTGACGACAGAAGTATCGTGCGGAGCGCGAACCTAATGTAGCTTGAACCTCGTTCAACATAGCATTCACTTGTGGGAACTGTTTCGTTTGAAAATATGACTCTATTCTAAAACGTTTGACTTCTCAATCTAAATCGCTTTGTCTAGACCCTAAAAATGTTCGCAAGAGAGTTTCTTGATTGGATGAATAGATGCCATAAAATAAGTGGCATCCCAAATCGGTTGAACATCATCTGGTACATGATGTATAATAATGTTTTTTTCTTAAGTGCATATATACCACAAGCTGTCAAATCATTTGATCGAGGTTGTTAATTCACTTTGCAAGTTATAAGAATGGTTTACAATTCCTTGTTGATTTTAGCATTATTGTTTGGAAACTGTTTATGCAGAATTGCCCCATTTGAACAAATCAGTGCTATTGTTTTCGATGGTAATGGTCCATCAGTGCCCTCATCTCCATACTGGAGAATTGACATTGATATCAATATACCTATAAGTGCAAGACAGGGAGACAAGTTCTCGTTGAAAATGCCGTGCGTCTTCGATTTTGAGCGAAGTCAAAAATCAATCAAATACATAGATCCATTCTATGGCACAACATTATTCACCTGTACAACAATGTCAGGGTACACCCTGTATGACTATTCAATGTTAAATTGTGAGTACTCAGTGACACCTCAAGATTCCGCGGAC
The DNA here is from genome assembly GCA_030564305.1 of Suzukiozyma glaebosa. NCBI lineage: Eukaryota > Fungi > Ascomycota > Pichiomycetes > Serinales > Debaryomycetaceae > Suzukiozyma > Suzukiozyma glaebosa. Next base: position 33,212 of record JAJLUT010000023.1, on the reverse strand, counting down.
GGCACCATTCTGTTGTACGTGTCCTTTAATACAGGCTGGACAGGATCTGAGATTGGTGCAACCTGTGCAAAGCAGTTTCAAGATAATGGCAGAAGTATCACTTTCACTGACTCTTCTGGTCTTTCGTACCCATTTTATGCAACAGGATTTGAAACAGGCATTAACAATGTGAATGATACATTTTACTCCAATAATTTTAACTATTTGATGGAGCAAAGTATAGGTTACATTGTTAGCAGCAATTGCCCAGAAGGATATGTTTCGTCTGAAATACGTTTTAACGTGTCAACTCAAATAGATGATCTGCAAATTTTTCAAGGCTACACAAATGAGTTGAATCAATACATGTACCCTTACGGCTCAGTAGATACCAATAACACGGTTTTATTAACGGATAATGAATACAAGGTTACCTTTGATGGAATCCCGGTCGGTAGCAGACCATTCATATATGTGGCCGCATCAATCCAGGATGGGCTGCAATGGATATCCTTCGAGAACGACGTTCAATGCATTGGCTCCAGCAGCGAGGAAAAGTTTGATGCCGAGCTGTATTACTATTTTGATGAAGCAACTGATGAAGCAGTTGTCATCACAACCACATGGGCGGAACTGACAACAAATACGGTACAACTAAGCGGAACTGGTGCAACCAGAACCATATTGGTGGAAGTGCCCACTCCAAGAACAACTTCGTACTTCAATTGGGGCATGGATTCCACCAGTACTAGAACAGCTCCTTTTACCAAAGGAGGGACAGTCACTGTGATCATAGTTAAACCAGTTCAAACCGTTACCAAAACTTGGACAGGTTCAATTACAACAAAAGTGACCACAGGAAGTGAAAATGACCAAACGGTGGTAGTAAATGTGCCCACCCCCACAAAAACCACTACATTGACATGGGGCGGAGCAATAAACTCATATACGACCCTAACACCGACAACAGCTGGTGGAACATACACGGTTAAGGTGTACGTGCCTGTTCCAACTGTAGTAGCAATGGAAACTTGGACTGGTTCAACAGTATCAACAAATCTGGGAGAACAAATTCCAGGAAAAGTTCAAACGATTGATGTTTACGTGCCAATACCCACAATTTACAAGACAGTTGAGTGGTACAATTTTGGAATACAAACACAGACATTTTCACAACCTAGCGTGGGGGAAACTGCTTCGGCGATCGTATATGTGCCTGTTCCTACAGTATACACGACTGTTTATTGGACTGGGTCAAGCACTACATGGGCATTTCCACCTGCACCCACTGGAGACCCGCCATTGGGCTACATTGAAACAGTTACATGGTACGTGCCCTATCCAACTGCTGACATGGCCATAGTAGGTACAAACCCTGAAGGTGTTGCACGAAACAATGCTTCTTGGACTTCCCACATATCTCCCAATATTGTAGCCGACGATGAGAAATCTGAGCTTACCGAGAACTCGAAAAGTACTGCTTTAAAGGTTGTGATCTCAAAAATATGCTTGATGTGCTTTTTATCACTAGTTTGCTTTCTCATAATTATGTGATTGAGTTTGATGAATTGGATGGATAGTGTCATAACTTAGAAATCATGCTCAGGTTGTATCCAAATGCTTTTCGCTTATATCTTTTTGGTTTAGGAAGCAATGAAAAAGATTGGTGTAGACTATTTCGAGTTTATATTGAATGTAACTATTACCAGAAGTAAGCGTAAAATAAAAACGTATGCTACAGAAATCTTAATCGAACTTGGATCGGTTTCACCGTTTAGGTTGGCATCTGCACTACTGTGTAAAATACTTCAAATGTTGATTGCCTTCCAACAAAGGTCGATTTACTTACCAAAAGCATTGGCATCACATCTTTTGAAATTTAGGAATTCACGAAAAGGTTTACATTGCGAAGACTACAACTAAAATACATACCACAACTAGAACTGTGGCCCATCTAAACAAAGGTAATGAACCTTGCACCTCTGAAATAAATGCTCCTAAAAATGAAGGATATATCCAAAACATGCCTACATATTTCAGTCAACACAGTGGCATATAGAATCAAATAGAGAAAAATCAGGCTCACAATCTCAAATTCAAGTCGTAGCGTTTGATTAAGCCATCAAAACTGTTACTAGAGTAGCAGTGTCATGATAACGTTGAATGATCTCTAATTGCGGCAATTTCAGTCTTGCTGTAAATGTTTAAAGTGAAGAGTTGAGGTAACAAATACCAACTGAACACATAAAAGGTTACTTCATAAAATATCATCATGTAATGGATTGATGATGGTCTAGGCTGCATTAGGCGGAGTTGGAAGCTTACTCAAGAAAGGGTCTACTAACTTATCACCCCAGGGTGAGCTAATTCACTACAAACTACGGTATATCATTTTAAATCTGCAATCATCACCATTGCCGTCATTCACATTTCGATCAAATATCTGAGAGTATCAGATTTGTGGACCTTCTATTCGACGTTGCGTCATACTCCCCAAAAATAAATCAGTATAGGTAATTTGCGCCATCACCACCAGGGCCAGGCTTTTAGCACTAGCTCCTTAACCAAGATAAGTTTGTTTGAATCAAGTCTATTCTTGTGATAGCTAGAAGCACGCTGTTTTTTTTTCAAATTCCATAATTTTTACTCGCCTTCGGATATACTTTTTGGTCAACAGTATTCAAACTTGAACGGAAATCTGAGACGAGTATCGTCATCTACGAGATGAGTAAGGTAGTTTGCGTTGCACGATTCTTTTCTTTGATTGAGGTATTGCAAGCCCCGTTGCGCACATATCAAATCCAAAAGCAAAACTTGAACTCATCATGCAATTGTCAGTTCAGATAATATATTGACCAACATATATTTTTATCCCATGTAGAGAATTATCAAATTTTTTGTAAGTTATATTGATATATAAATTTCAACACAGCAGACCACTACCACAAAAAATAGGTGTTTGTTTGTTGGTTAGAATTGTAGGGAATCAAATAATTTCCATACTCATGATCTGAAAAAGTCGATATATGCGCGTAAACAACTCAATGCAGAGAAGTTTTTGTAGATAATAATCGCAGAGGTTGCATTAACTCGATCTTTATGTGAATGCGCTGAGGCGATAGACTGCAGGGTAACACCCTTTTCTGTATTTATACGATCTAATAACTGGATCATTTGAGAAAGTGTATCTTAATTGTCATAATGTTATTCCAGTTAGTCGCTTTATTACTTCCAATTATCGATGCGGCAGCTATTAGTGGTGTTTTCACTAGTATCCAAGCAATAGTGCCTTCTCTGGGTAAAAATAAAGATGATCCTAGAAACCTTTGGGATATTGCCTTGGAGTGGTCTCTTCCATTCAACGCTTACCAAGGCGACACCTTTTTGTTGAACATGCCATGTGTGTATGGTTTCCCCGAAGGTCAAACTAAACTTGATTTGTTTGATGAAGATTTGCAAGAAGTGTGGGCCACATGTGAACTATACAGTGGTGAAATATTAGTGCCATACTCTCAGTTGAATTGTGAATTGATAACAGCACTGTGGGCTCCCACAGTCTCATTGGCTCGATTCTCAGTTACCTTCAACCCAGGTAGTGGTGAATGCGCACAAGTGTTCTCCAGTAATATTACCGAAATTGAATTCAATGATGGTGTTAATACCTTGTCCACAACAGTCACAACGTTTGACAATCTTGTGAACTACCCACTTTATGATTTCGCAACAGATTTCACGTATGTTTCTCAGTTGCAAAGGAATTACAATTATATGATTCTCAATGAATGCCCGGATGGCTACAAATCTGCGTCAATTGGGTTTGTTGTTCTGTCGATAGTAGATGAATCTTCTGTTGTTCAGGGGTACTCCGACAATATAAACCCATATTTCTTCCCCATAACATATACTGAAACGAATTTTCCAGTAAACTTTGCTCAGGGAAAGAACTATGTTGTAAGTTTTGAAGATATACCAGCAGGTAATCAGCCATTCGTTTCAGTGCTAGCACCTTATAGTGAAAACTATTACAATATGGCATTTAGTGCATATTATACTTGTGCAAATTCAACAAAACTACAAAATTTTGAAAAATACATGGATTACAGCTCAATAGTTAGTGAAAATGATGCCATTACTGTCACCACTTCAACTTGGAATCAACCAATGACCAGTATCACCACATTACCGTTTACAATTGGTGGAGCCGAAACTATCGTTGTGTTAGTTCCAACTCCAACAGAAACCCTCACCTACTCAGGTTCAACCACAATGACAAGTACTTTGACAGAGGAAAATGGATCCACAACATTGCAGGTGTTGATACCTACTCCGGTAGTGATAAGGACTGTAACTGAAGCAAATCTTTTTTCTACATCCACGAAATCTGTCGAGGCTACTAAAGGAGGAACGGAAACAATATTCGTGTACGTTCCAACTCCAACAGTGACAGTCACATCTGAATGGACCCGTGATGTTACATACTCGGTGGTATGGCCGGCTACTGGACCAGGTGGAACTGCAACGGTGGATTTGTACGTTCCAGCTGGGAATAATGATGATGTAGTCGCGACTCCAAATGCAGCCACAAAACAAAAAACCCAACTGGTATCAACAAATGTTAACGACAATATGGAAAGTAGCCAGTCTGTTACAGACGTGATCCTGCTTTCGTCAAGTCTAATTTCAGAACCAGTTACCAATGGTACCATTTACAATACAGCTTCTCTCGGGTTCCCTATACAATCAGGAGAGGTTGTTGACGATGCTGTGGAGGATGTATCACTAAAAGGCGACGCCAACAATGCGGTTAGCTCAAGATTAGCATGCGTTTTCTTAGTAATCAGTTTTCTCGCGTTGATATGAGATCATTGATCTACTTCATTAATTGGTTTTTCTGTTGGCGAATTGTGATTCCAATTGACACATTGCTCAAACAACCTTGGACGGTAATAACTAGTGGAGGAGCCTGCCCAGTTTTGGGATTATAGACCGGTAAATAATATAATCCGTGCAAATTTTGTATTGGGTTGCGTTTGGTATATCGGCTAGAATGAATGTGTAAAGTTGTTTACTTGTAGTTGTGGCTGTACATAATTGGTACAGATGATGCAGGATCCCAGATCAATCATTGTCAGAACTGTAGTCAGTTGAAGTCAGTAGCAACAACGCGAATGTACTTATTATCTGAAGTAGCTGCTAACAATGGGAATTGGGAGGGAGAAATATCTATTTCTTGGTCTAAGGTTTTATTGGCTCTCCAAATTTAACTCCTTGTTTGAACATGCTTTGTGTTCAGATCAACTTTGAGCTTCGAATTTCACTCTTCAACAAGTAAAACTTGAACAGTATTGTGGATGATATAAGCGTTGGAAATACGCAAGTGATACTAATGGTTAGATATAATATACATTTGAATACGTATCTCTAGTTGAACTAGATAGTTGAACATAATTTCTATTTGATGCCATCCTACATTTTTCTGTAATTACTGCCACCACTATAATGTATCCATCTTTTATTATAGCGTATATTTCTCTATTCTGTATCAACTCTTGCTAAGAAACGCATGAGATATAGGAATCAGGGGATAAGACAAGTCCCTATTTCATTAATGGTTATTATGAACTCGATTGTAGATATTGCCTTTCTCTGGTCTGTACATCGTAGACTCCTCCAATTAATCACACTTGTTTAGAGCAAATAAAATACACGAAGTAAACAAAGCCTTGGGTGTCGAAATCAATATTTTCACAGATCAAAGGCGTCGCCACAGGCGATAATTTGTGAGATTGTCAGTCTGCATTTTCAAAACTTTATTGTACCATCATGAATGCTGCTTTGTTTGTACTATTGAATTTTGATAGCACATTATGCGATATTGACATGAGTTGTCTTTCATGAGTTCATTGAAAATGCGTGTCTTTGAAGATTTCACGATAGAAAACGAAAGCGAAATTTCTACTGCAGTTTTGTTAAGTACACTTCAAATTTGAGACTGATTACAACTTGGTATCATTTGCTTACGACTGAAAGCCGTGCTTGATAATTCGATACTGAATGAGTTCCATTTTAAGTACATCCTACCGGTGGTTGGCTTAGTTCTGGGCCTTAGTTGATGAGGTATAGTTTGCGCTCAATGATCTGCATGTACCTGAAGATACAATGTAATTCCAATGCTTCGATATGCGTAGCTTTTTCATGTGAATTTGAATCACTCAATATTGTCTGCCTTTCTCCGGCTACAATGTACATTTGTTTTGCATTGGTTCAATTCTCACCCAAAGCAATTACTTAAGAAAAAATACAATGGAATCAAATCGCTCATAATATATGCAAGCCTCAAGTTCAATTGTACAATCTACAAACTTTTCGCAGCCAAATTACAACAAGCTTAAATGGACACTGCTATGTGTCTACTGCAATACTTGGGGTTGTAAATGGCAAGCAAACTTTAATGGGAAGCATTCAAACACTAAGTTTGTATTTTCCGATAACCTCTATGAAATCAAGAGTCTTTTAGGGGCTTACGTTTAGCCTCCTCACCCTATAGTAATAAGGTGATGATACGCAATACAAAAGTGCGAAGGAAGGTGTAAGCAACACTGTGCTAATGTCAAGTGCAAATTTCATATTTTGAAGGTATAGGCTTAACAATCCTTAGTGGGTCGTCATCGTTGACTACGTGCATTGAACTGACTAGATATGTTCATGACCATTTTCTATTATCCATACTTTCTTGACCAGTTGACAGGATCATTGTGGTAATGCTTGACAAATGGACCTGATTTTGAAGTAACTGAGAATTGAAAGTGAAATAGCTAATTACCACAGTCCATAACGACATACGCTCTTAGTTGCGCTCTAAAACTTTTCTATGCAAGTGAAGGTTGCCTCATATAGAATAAAGTATATCAGTTTTTTTTGTACTTTGTGTCTAGGAACCAACTTTAGGTGCCAACAAACCATCGACTACGAATTATATACATCTTTACCCTTGAAGAGTATCTACTTGAACTACTACAAGGTTTGTAGACAGAGTCACTTTACAGTATTAGTGCAAACATATCAGTCAAGAAAACAATTCACATAGTAACTTCAAATTGATTTCGCTTATTTTCGTGGACTACCAATATATTTTGAATGTATGCCAACAAATATTTCCTGGACTAATAGATCTCGCGCATTTGTGAAAAAGAAATCACGAACATTTAGTAATTGAACTAGTTGGAGAACTTTTCGAAAGGATGCAATAGCATGTTGAGCACTATAAATATTGCCCAGTTTTCTTGAATAAATCAATCAAAAACTACATTAACAATGCAATTCAAAGTCTACTTATCAATTCTCGTCGCTATCAAAGCAGCCCTCGCTGCTCCATTGACCTCAACCACCATCACCACAAACACCGTATCCACCAACATCAACCCTGAGTTAGGTCAGGTTTCTGTCAACTCGGGTGTTTATTGGTCAGTTTGGAATGCAAATGCCGACATCGCTGATTTGCTTGTTGGCAACAGTGCTGAATTGTATATTTCTGCACCAGAAACTACCGAGAGCTTTGGTGTAAGTGTTTCCGGTAAGTTCGATAACAACGATGGGGTTGTGTCATTCAACGCAGGCAATAGTGACAGTTCTGAAATCACTATCACCTCCAACGACTTTAGAAATGATGGTCAAACGTTTTTGGTCAGCAGTGCCGAAAACCAAGTCTCAACTGTATCCTTTGGTGAAGGTGCAACCAATAATGGGTTTTTGACGATCTATGGGTCTCTGTCTCAGAATGGTAATGTCACTTTTGTGTCTGACAGATTGTCCAACAAGGGGGATATCTGTTTGCACAATCAAAACCTTGAGCTTGATTTACATATTGTTGACCAAGGTTGTATTCACATTCAGGGGTCATCCAAGTTGACGGCTCCTGCTAAGTCAGACCAGGTAAATAGTCAAGTTTATTGGATGGAAGGACCAGATGCTGAATTTGCATTCTGCTACGAAAACACGGCCGTCCAAGGTGTTAGTGGGTTTTTCAACGGAAACAAAATCAGTTCGAGCGAACCACTTGTTTCATACACATACTATCCAAACTCGGGACACTTAGAGCTTCTGTCAGCCAACCACACCAACATGTTGCTTATTGGGATTGGTTACGATACTGATAACTTTGAATTCGTGGATGGAAAATTCAGTTACAAAGGTAATTTGAGTTTGCCACAATATATGCCATCAGCTTGTAACGCTTGTCCACCACTTCCAGTTGCTCCTACTTCCGTTTAGGTTTGTGATATATAGTGAATTGTTGCCAAGTATATATAGATAACCTCAGCTTTTGGCAAATAAAACAGCTTCCAGGCACCTCGTCATTTGTAAGTAGATTTGTTTAGATCAAATTCATTTTCAGCATTGTGATTTTTAATGCCGTTTTCGTTAAAGCTTCAATAACAGAAATAAAAGCTCCATGCTTTGATGTGTAATTCAGTACAAATAGTGGCAGTGTCGGCTTCGAAAATCATTTGAAAACTCTGATTACCCGCGAAGAAATCGGGTTTACCATATAAAGAGAAGATATAAGATAATGCCCTTCTAATGTTACTAGGTATAGTAGTACTTACAACAGAGAATAGTCCAAACAATAAACCCTGTTTTGATGCAAAGGTGGCATCACTTGGCCAAGGTAGAAGAATGAAGGAATTTCAGGATTCAAGTCAAGAAGTACTCTCGCAATTTGTATTATTGCTCGAACTAAGTGGATTTTCAATCCACGGGAAGCATTAGATTAACATGGCGTTGCTCTGACTCCAATAGGTAATGGGCTTGTAGTAAGATTACACATACAAAATAGTCACAATGAAAAATAATGGCCAGTGGGAATGCGGGATGATATTACGCTGACGAAGTTTCTATTTTCTGACATTTTTCGGAAGTGAAGTTATTTTGGGAATGCTTGCAGAGATCTCAAGCAGCGAGGAAGCCCAACTCCATTTGAGCTAAGCTGAATGAGTCCTTTCACATGTTTTGGCCAGCCCATGCCATGGTGAAGCACAGTACATTTGGTGGGTTTGGTGAAGTTTGTTAGTGCTCTTCATGGGCACCATACTTCTCATTTTGTCGGCATAAACTGGAACAAGCTTTTCAAAATAATTTTAGCTCCCCGCCACACCATTATTGATAGGACTTTATTTTCAATGCCAATCCTCTGAAAACATATATATCCCGAATTATCATTTTCCTTAAATTTGAAGTTTTAGCTGGTCCACAATGAAAATCTTTGGAACATCTCATATCATATTACCATTTCTTATATTCCTTATTGGTATTTCTCACTGCAGAATAGCACCATTCGAACAGATACAGTCTGTTATTTTTGATGGAAATGGCCCATCAACACCTTCGAATCCTTATTGGAAAGTTGATATCTCAATCAATATTCCCATGGAAGCAAGTCAAGGAGATAAATTCACCCTTACAATGCCCTGTGTATTTGATTTTGACCCAACACAAGGACCGATCAAATACCTTGATCCTAACTCTGGTATGACCTTGTTCACTTGTACCTTTCAGTCAGGATATACACTGGCTGGTAATTCGGTATTGAGTTGTATATACATGGTGACACCCCCATACTCGGCAGATGGCAACATACAACTTTACGTCTCTTTCAATACAGGTTGGACTGGATCGGATATTGGCGCAACTTGTGCAAAAAGTTTTGAAGAAAATGGAGGTTCTTTGAAATTCATTGATTCAGATGGACTAACTTACCCATTTTATGTTGCTGGATTTGAAACAGGTGTTGAAAATGTAAACAACACTTTTTACTCCAATAACTTCAACTTCTTGATGGAGCAAAGTATTGCATACATAGTTAGCAAAGATTGTCCAACAGGGTACGTATCAGCCGAAATACGATTTAATGTGTCAACCCTGATTGATAGCCTGTTAATGGATCAAGGTTTTGCTAGCAACTTGAATCAATACATGTATCCCACTTCTCTTTTACAGACAAACTATGAAATTACTTTAACGGATAATCAATACCTGGTGACATTTATTGATATTCCTTTAGGTAGTAGACCTTATTTGTTTATTGGTGCCACAATTCAGGATGGGCTGCAATGGATAACTTTTGAGAATGACGTCCAATGTGTTGGTCCCAGCAATGAAGAAAACTTTGATGCGGAACTGTATTACTATTTTGAGGAAGCAACCGATGAAGTTGTGTTGATCACAACTACTTGGGGAGACCTGACGACAAATACATTACAATTAAGCGGAACTGGTGGGACGCGAACTATATTGGTGGGTGTTCCAACACCAACATCAACTATCGTCAATATTTGGGGATTGCAATCAACAAGCACTACCACACTTCCTTTTACCCAAGGTGGTATTGTCACCATGATGATAAATAGGCCAGTGGAAACTATTACTGAAACATGGACTGGCACAACCACTTTAATGACAAATGTGAATAACATGGGATTTCCCAGTGTTGTCGTGAACGTGCCAATGCCCACAGTAACCTCCACATTGACATGGGGTGGTGCAATAAACTCGTTCTCAACCATTATCCCAACCTTCATTGGGGGCACTTATACAGTTGAGGTGTATGTACCAATACCAACTAGGGTAGAGACCTTAACGTGGACAGGCTCCACAACTTCAACGAACTCAGGTTTACATGTGCCTGGCCAAACACAAACAATAAACATCTATGTGCCAATACCAACAACTTATGTCACCCTGGAGTGGTTTTTGAGTAGTTACACTCAAACGTTTCCACAACCAGGAATAGGGCAAACTGCGCTGGCGATAGTTTATGTGCCTGTAGAAACTGTTTATACTACCGTTTACTGGACACAAACGGGAACAACTTGGGCATTTCCAACATTGACTGCCGACCCTACTTTGGGATACGTTGAGACTGTTACGTGGTATATGCCGTTCCCAACCGAACAGCCAAACTATTTGGTTCCACAGGCTACGAATGGTGAATGCATCAGCTTAAATAGTTCTATCGCTCCCATAGTGGATGAGGACAATGAGTGCGATATGTTCGAAGACGCAACAAAAAATCAAGGAATACAAGTTATGACTGCGAGGTTTTCTGCACTCACAATTTTCATTGGCGTGTTCTTATTTTTAGTCTAGCTTGTGTAAACCAGCTTTCTACTCGGTATTCTTTTAGATTTATTTAGTATAGCAAAATACACAACCATATTGTGAAACAAGAGAATCAGCAAAAGCCCTCTGATTTATTAGCTACTTTGATATCATGTATCTATAGCATAATGTAAAAAGATTTTCATACTGAGCTTGCGTCATGATTTGCCCCAATGTAAGATAAAATGAGTCGAATCAACTGTAGCAAAATCTGTACGCCATCATCAAGTATCAAAGTAGGAGCTTGAACATAAATTGACTGATCAAAGTCATGATTATTGCGTAGTGTTCGTAGAATGGAACAGAAGGTTATCAGCAGTAGCTAGATGAGAAGTGGATGAAAAAGGAAACACGTATTATATTGAGACTGGGGTAGAACTAGAGCAAGACCTACCACAGGTGCTCATGATTGTAGATAATGCGGGGGATTTTCTTTTTGGTAGTTTTGTCTTAGGCATGAAGAAATGTTTTCGCAAAAGCCTTCAATTCAGTCATGAAGCAAGACTTGCAGTTTACGATTGCAAATAAATAGACGTTCATAACTACTAGTCAAAGTATAAAGCATTAACCTTCGAATCATCTTAGAAATATCAATAGTCCTTCTCATATCTCAAAATACTTCTGGCCAGTAGGTGTAATTGCATTACTTGCTTTTTTGGTTGTATTATGGGGATACCATACTGAAAATTACAAGCCAGCTTGCCCATGCGCAAGCTTTGTTCGTTGCATTTGTCTCATGATGCACATTGGAAATGTGGGGAATAATTATGCATAGTTGTAAATGGTCCGATAAGCAGAGGAAGGCAATATATCGATTCTTGGGTCATTATGCGGACTTATTTAAACAAAGCAGGAGCGTGAAACTCCGACATTAAAGGATTGCGTGGCCAAAGTATATTATAGAACCAAATCCACTTGCATTGTTTGCAACATGAATTTGTGAATTATATAAAGACACAAGATTTGGTTGCTTTGCTATTCTCATTTTCAAGGTTGAAGGGTTATTTGAAGTTTTGAGCCTTACCAAACCAAATCACAAAATGGTGGCCAATTCAGGAAGACAGGTTTTTTTCGACACACTGATGAACAAAGAGTCAGTTTTTTATTCTGTGCTTTACCGTTTACCGCATGAAACTTAAATATCTCAAGCTACACAAGAAGAGACACAGCATTGAGTTTCAAAAATTTCAATCAGAGTTTTTTTTCGAGAGTTTGATTAGCCTTGAAATACATATGAGATATTATACCTATACAAGTTATATATAAACCAGAGCATTGTAGAGTTGATCTGAACATCAGAAACATGATTGTCTTTTGATTTTTACCTTTAGTCAAGTCCATTTGAAATGGACATGCTATTAACATGTTTTTTCAATATTTGCTCATAAGTCCATCTTCTGGAAAATCTGTTGATGTTCCAAGGAACAATTGGAATGTAATTATTATGTGGACAAATCCACCCTTTGCTTATCACGGTGACATATTCTTAATGAATTTACCTTGTGTTTATGGGTTTATTAGCAAGGAGAATGTTACATTGACTGATTCTGGGCTGAGTGCTCATTGTATAGTGGAGAGGTGGTTGTTCCTTATTCATAATTGAATTGTGTTCAAATGATGAACAATACCTTGAAGGTACAAGTCTGGTTAAACTTACGGTTACGTTCATTCCCAGTAGCTTGCAACAATTCGCACCAATGTTTGGCTCAGATCCAGTTCGGGTCACATTCGACGATAGGCTCCCTAGTTTTAAAAAAGCTGTAGTCAACTTTCAGGACACTTTGAACAACAACCCAATAAATAAAGCTGTTGATAGAAAGGATTTCACACAACTGAATACAGAACACAATTACCTTCTTGTTGGTCAATGCTCAAATGGGTACACATACGCAAATATTGAATCCAAAGTTCAATCTACTTTTCTTGAGGCATCAATAACTCATGGTTACGCAAGTAAGTTCAATCCGTATATGTTTCCAATAGACTACACGCGAACGAGCTTTCTCATTGAATCATCTACTGCTAGTCAATTTACTATTCATTTCAGATCCAGAAGGAAGTAAACCGATTGTTCCCGTGTTGGCCAAATATAACAATGGAGAGCTTACTATCAATTAAGTCAAAGAGTTTAAATGCCAAGGTGAGTCAATAGGTCACAATATCAATTTCAGCTGGAATCTACCTCAACCAAACGGTAAACAAAATTACACGGAAGTAATTGTAGAATCATCAATTGGACTGGACTGGGAACAATTGTTTTCACTTTACCGTACATATCTAATTAGGCTAAAACTATACTAGTATTGACTCCTGTTAAAGATAGCTACGTTACATATGGTGGATCTACAACATTAAGTCGACTATTACACCATGAAAGGAACTTTTCCAACAGTTGTGGTTTATGTTCCATCCCCTACGGTTACTCAAAAATTCCATGGGAAAGCGATAGACAACAACAGTATTCAATTCAGTGGGACCTGGAAACATTGAAAAAATTCAAACAATGTGCCTACCACTACTACTCAAGTTACTACAAGTTACGCATAGCCAAATTTCTACGGGGAAATAACGACAAGCATAACCAAAATAGGGGAAGTATTGAAATTGGTAGTGCACCCTGCTTCATAGAATGTATTTACTGAAGTGTAAAGTTTGTTTGACTCGTTGCCCTTTGAAAACATGGTTTGAACAACGCATAGGTGTAGTTATGAATATGAATGCGTGTTGCTGCTGTTTCTACAATTTAACTTTGTAATGAAGCTCGATTCCATTGAACTCAAACCCACAATTTTGTCTATTTTCAGAAGACGTTGATGGTATCACCTTAAGTTCTCAAATTGCGCAACAGGCTTGAGACCTTCACGTACGTAGCATGGAGAAGATTAGAATGGCCGGTAAGTGAACTACAGAGTGCAATCTTGTTTAATCAACATTGTAGCACCGCAAGCATATTCGAGTTACAAGCGTTCACTCTATTTGAATTCTTTTATGTGTCTCAGGTAAAATAAGTAAAATTGCCAAGTTACAGCTTGCATCTTGGTAACTTGATTATAAATATTTGGACAGAGGTTATAGGTCTCCTAGACTGAACACTTGAAGCTTGAACAAACTGGTTTCCCAAAACTCCAAGAATATTTATTTGCAATCTATGCAAAATCAATTAGTCGAGGGTGAGATACACCAATTGCAGGTACAACATGAAGAAGGTCGTACAATTTGTATTCAATGTTCACTTGCATTCAATAATGCCTCAAAAATAAAATAGCGGCTATGCTTGCAATCGAGTCGTCAAATTGAAACATGTCACAATTTCAAAGTGACCAATTTCGTAAGTCCAATATTGAGAAAACTCTCTCTGGTTCTGAGTTCTAAGGTAGTAGTCACCACTTTATACACTTAGAAGTGCAGTTTTAGTGGAAAAAACCTTTTGTTGTAAGTGGGTGTCGACTACATTCTGCCTAAAAATACAGCAAAAAAAATAACTCTCAACGAAGCTCCACTATTTTCTGCTTTCATCAAGGCAGTTCCATTTTCTCTATCATGACGTTTGGCTTGTACGTTGTATTGAGACATGGAGGTAGCGACATGTTGGATTATAAGCATAGACGATTGTGCAGCAAACATCAAATCTCTAAAGCTAGGCAGTGTCCAATAAGCTTTCCCTTTGTATACTAGGATCTACGCGTATTATTGCAAGACCTCAAATAATCATCTTCCCAGGATCGAAAATGGATCTCATCTGATCGAACAAAACGAATTCAAATCAAATCGCTCAAATTGATAGAACGAGATGGTACAGAATGGCTTAAAAGAAGCGCATACCGCAGTGGAATATTAAAACGACAAGCCATTATTAGAGTTTGTTCAAGAGTAGATATACCATGTAAATGACTTTGGCCTTCCTCAAGATGAAATTTTGTATATGTTTTGATAATGACTACCAATAGATATATACGTTTATGGTTTACCTTGAGTAGCATTGTACTTGCAACTTTGATAACGGAAGATACAATCACTATCGAGCCAATAGGAACACAGATCAATGGAATATCAATACAGCCAGGGGTGTTTTGGTCTATTTGGAACAACCCACAGCTTGTCATAAATGGGGCAATACAATTACAATCAGCAGCTGCACTTTATATTACAGCTGAACAGAGTTTAGGTTTGGACATTACAATAGAAAATAAATTCGCTAATGATGGAAGCATTGTATTCAATTCATTTGAATCACTGGATCAATCGTCTTATTCCACAGGCGAGAGTATACTTTTCAACTTTGGGGATGTCTTTTTTGCAGGCAGTAGCGCTTCGTTTGGCGTCAGTACTACAACAATTTTGGGAGGGTTCGTGAATGGCGGTTTTCTTAACTTTTATCAGCAGAATCCCATATCAGCCCTTGGAATTGTGAATATATTCGGAGAACAAAATAACAATCATGGGAACATGTGCTTTGATAATCAAGACTACCAAATAGTCGGCTCGATTTCTGGTACTGGATGTATTCACATACAAGGCTATTCAATTGTCACCGTCTCAGGTTCACTGGAAGATACCATTGACACGCAAATATTTTATTTGGAAGGGAGCAACTCCAGCTTGGTTGTGAGTTTTACTAGTGGGGCCCTTTATGACGTTGCTGGCTTTGGAAATGGAAATCGCATCAGCTACATTGGTAGTCTTTTCAGTCTAGATTACGATCCCAACTCAGGAATTTTGACTTTAAACAAGGGTTCCAGTGATGGTGAGTGTAATATCCAAATTGGAACTGGATATAACATAGATATGTTTGTGAAGAATAATGGGTACATTACATATCCTGATATTGTAAATTCTCCACCGTCTGTTTGCCAGCCGTGTCCCAAAATGCCAGCAGCTCCAAGTAGTCTTCAATCGAGTTCGTCTGCCCTAGTTTCGAGTGGTACATACAGTTCATTATTCAAATCATTCACAAGCTCGTCACTGAAAGTTGAATTAAGTTCATCTGAGACCATAATTGCAGTTACCTCGTCAGAGGAAACGCTAATGTCGAGTTTACCTGTTTTAAGTACAACTTCTATAGTAGTAAGCTCGATAAAATTAAGCTCAATGCTGTCAAGTTCACCAGAATCATCTTCAGACGTACTGAGCTCGTCCATGTTATCGAATTCAAGTAACGCAGAATCATGGTCAATAGTACCCAAGTCAAGTTCCATTGTGTCTAGCTCAATAGAAGAGACTTCAATTGCTTCAACCACCATGTCGTCAAGTTTGTCTGTGGAGCAAAATTCACGTTCATCTTTTGACTCCTTCGCATCTGATTCAAGAATGAACTCAGTTTCTAGTGTGCTTGTTCCAAGTTTACTGGTGATAACAGGCTCAGCTTCTTCAACTTTCCCTGAATCTTTCTACAGGTCGAGTTTGAGCGTAACCACTTTTTCGTCCAGTCAATATGGGTCTAGTTATTCGATAGGACCTATTTCAGTTCTATCATCTGATTCGAGTAGAGTCATATCAACTATGTCAACTTCCCCAAAATTATCATCGAGTGCAGGTGTGTCGAATATATCAATGAATCAGATTTCAGCCTCAACTTTCGTCACAGCTTCCTCTACCTCGTCCACTTTTATTGATTCAGAAACATATTCCAACTCCATTAAGCCTGAGCAGTCTAGCAGTCAATATCATTTAAGCGCTGAGTCATCTAAGATTTCAGGATCGTCATCTAGCTTGCTATTTTCCAGTTCAGAGATTATCTCAAGCTCAAAATTGTCACCCAGTAATTTGACGAGTCGGTCTAGTTCAGTTCTAGTGTCTGGTGCTACTACTTCAGTTTCGGCAAGTTTGAATGTTATTTCCAGCAAGCATGCATCCAGTTGGCCTGAGTCATCGTCACTCAAAAGAGTGTCAGTAAGTTCTGGTATTAATGCAAGTGTACAACTGTCAAATGCCATAGCATATAGTTTTTCGAAAGGTTCTTCTAATTTAGCAAGTATCACAAGTGTACCTGTTTTATCAAGGTCAAGCTCTTCATCCAACGCAGTTGAGTCAACTTCGCTACAGAGCATATCAGTGACAAATGAAACTAGCTTATCTGTTTTACCCCACTCAAATTCAACATCCAAATCAAATGAATCAAAATTGGTTATCTCTACGTCTGGATTGTTGTCAAGTGTTGTAAGTTCACAATCAATAGAGTCAACTAAGTCACCATTTTTACCAGATAGCGCTGTCTCAGTCAAATCAGCTACCTCAAATTTTATAGTGAGAAAAAGTCTGACATCCAGCTGGAGTGGCCCATCTTCTGCAACTCATTCAGGTACAAGTTTACCTTCTAGCGGAAATACATCAAAGTCATCGCCCTCTTTTTATTCCAGTTTGAACAGTAAAATCTTACCGGTAAGATCACTGCTTACTCCTTTTGGTCACTCATCCACAATTGAGATAATGAGTGGGTCTGAAATCTCAAATTCATGCTCGCTTCCGAATGGAGAGATAAGCAAATTGTCTGACACTTCCACATTTCCCATAGCAACCCCATCAACATCACCAAGTAAATTGATTAGTTTCTCATCTAATGATATTGTGCCTACGGCATCATACAAATCAAGAATAGGAGTGGTATCAAGCAAAATCACCACCCCGTCAATTATAGTTGGAAGTTCAATACTGAGGTCAAGACCAATCTTGTCAAGTTTGAAGGCAAAATCATCTCTCAGTGAAACAACCACAAGTTTTATGATTGTTTCAAGTAAAGATGCATCATACAATATGTCTAGCAATTCACTTCAGTCAACATCCAGAAGGGAGCAAACAGGATCAATATCCACAACGAGTGTCCATCCGAACAGCCACTCATCTAGCTCACTATGTGATTTCAGTTCAACTTCGGAGTTCAAAATCTCAAGTTCGCTTGCAGCGTCCAAATCAAGTTCATCAATTGGTAATAATCCAATCGTCTCACTGATCTCCGAGTTTCTGCTCATCAATAATACATCTGCGCCTTCATTAGTGACACCTGCAATCAAGTCGTCAATCAACCCGATCAAAGAGACTTCAACAAAGCTACTTATTTCTTCAATACAGAGTGGTTCACGTTCATCGACTTTAGAGATTACAAAAGTTTCCTCATTCATATCTAACTTGAACTCAATAAGCAGTGCGGGTAATGCGTCAATAAGTAAGAGCCTAACTCATTACTCTCGGGGCTCAATGACTATTACGCCGGCAAATCTGGGAGTTGACTCAATAACGTTTGCAACCACAACTGGTAAATCTAGTGTTCTCATTCCCCTTCCTATTTCTGCCAGAAGCTCAACAAGATTCAAGTTGTCAATACTGACCATAGCATTAATTGTCTCATCAACACCAACTTTGATTTCAACATCTATTGAGGTTAGTACAACATTACCTGCATCAAGTCAGAGATCGCAAAAGTCAAACATATCAGAACTCAGATCAGGAATAACTGCCAATAACACTGATTTGCCAAAATCTCAAGTTGGCAGCGCACCATTATCGAACCTGATATTCAGGTCCAGCAGCATAATCGCGGAATCAATACAAACTTCAGTATCATCTGCACTTAAAACAACAATAACCTCAAAAATCACGACTTCATCATCAACATCTTCAGCTTTTGCGCAAAGTATACCAATCTATGATGTGCATTCAACTTCAATAAAAGTAACATCCTGTGAACCCAACTTAACAAATTGCGATTCAAAACATGACGTATATATGTCATCCGAAGAATGTGGAACCCATGAGAGCAATACTGTCACTTTAACTACTTCAATTAGAATTGATTGTTCTACATTCTTGGCAGCAGAGAACTTCAAGAATACAAGTACGTTAGAAGTACAGAATTGCTTCTTGTCCACTATACTAGCCAAAAACACAAGCATTGCTGACAATGGTGGTGTCTGCTTTGACCTGAGCATAAGTCCTGAAACTATACACTCAGTCACAACGAGTATTGCAGGATCTTTTTGTACACTAGGTGACCCTATCCCAATGACAAAAATTTCTTCGACTGTTACTATTTTTAATAATGCTTCTTCTACGAAGGCAGATTGTTTTATCACAATTATGGCGTATGTTATCTTCATGTTGCTTATCTCAAACTAATTCAACCGTGAATTCGGCTGGACAAAGTCTGAACAATATAGAATGTTGAACATCGGAAGTGATATTATTGTAGACAAAGCTAAGGTATTTGGAAAAACCTTCAAACTATACATTCAACATTAACTTAGCTTCAGAGATAGAGCTCAATTGACTACTTTTATTCCGCTGAATGATTCCTTCTTCTTATCACGAGAATGAGAAAATGGATTGTGCACAAGATCAAGAACAGTAGCATTTATGGCCATGCGTAGCACCACTTTTGTTTAGCTCAAAATCTCTTTTCGACACAGGTACATAGACTTCAGTTGCAATGTAAATACACACAAAAGAAAATAACATGATATCAAATCAGGCTCTTCCATGATATATGCTCAGTATTTTAATGAGTAAAATTGAGGCAAAAACCACATCACTGTCTAAACTGTTTAAGATTTAGCTACATAGAGATTTGAGCCAAAGCTCGACATGAATTTCAAGATTAGCGGACTCGAGAACTAACTCTTCGTATTGTAGTGTGTAAGACCAAGTAAACACTAGCGTGATCTGCAACCCGAGTAAAACTCATTATCAAATTTCTATGACCAGTTAAGATACCGGCAACCCCTGTATCACTACCACCAACTATATCCGAATGCTAATTCTTTGTAACCTAGTTCAGTTAACGTGAGTTCTAAGATTTAGGACTTTTGAATATAATTCTCTCGTATGACACGCTTGTCACTATCTTCTGAACACGGTAAATAGTAACTAACAAAAATAGGTAAAGTTTACAATAAGTTAGATGGATTCCCTTGAATAACTAGCTTTCAATTATGTGATATTTATTATTGGTAAAATAACGTATAGTTCCCGGTAAAGTATACCAACTAAATATATAACAATTAATGGTTAATGTTTAGTCTATTTTTGCTCTAAAGGAAAGAAAACTTTTTCTTCCTATTCTTATATTGACGATGGGCTAACCCAACGCCCACAACAGTATTATTAATCCATTATGTCATTATTTCACATAAACAGAAATTACTTAGTATTTCTGACAAAAACAAACTGACTAAGCTTAACATTAAGGTTAATTTTGATACACGAGACCTCACGTTTGTTTGTTAAAAAGCAGCAGCACCGTTGATGCTTGATAGTTACAATATTTGTTCACAAATTTCAATTGCACCAGTATCACTGTAAGTTAGGTGGATAAAATTTGAGAAGCCAATTTGAGTTATAGTTCCGTTTTGTAATTTTGAAAGTTGAAATAGTTTAGATTGATCAATTGACAGATACTAATTGGATCGCGTTATTGAGAAATAAGTCAGTTTGGTTGAAGGAAACTCGGTAGTTTTGTACTTCGCAATTTGAGTCTTGAATGTAAATATTCTTTCCATACCTTTTATCCCGCCATATCTAATCTGATGTTTGTAGTCCAAGCCAACAACTTTATCGATGTGGATAACTTTCATTTTATCCATGCATATTGGTTAATTTTCTTAAAAAGGTTGGAACTGGTCAAATTTCATTGCCTGCCGGCTCTCTTAGTATAGTGATGAATCAATGCTACGATCTAAGTGTACAAGAGCACATGTTGTTTTTTGAAAAAACAATTTGTTCACCAGATGCTTGGTAGCGTCTATGAGAATTCGACTATTAAAGGATATATGCTGAATATGCTCATCGATGGTGCATAAGTGAACTATTTTACTCTATAGTCAACCTTACTACCATAAAAGTTTTAGCTATATTGTTATATTATACAATTCTTTAAGTACATCGAATTCAATAGTCAGCATAACGAATACCGCATTACTCTCGGATTCAAATTCACACGTTAGTACAAAACTGGATACGGAAGTAAAAACAAAGTCAAATCAGGAAATAGCCAGTAGTAACTCTCTTTCAACAATTTTGAGTTCACGATGGAACCACCTCTACAAGTTACAGGCTACTTTATTATTTCCACTGTTTTGATGATATCAAATTCGAATGAAAAATTGAGTTTACCTGCTTCACACCAGCCACCAGAAAAATGTTGTTCACCCCTAGTTTGTACACCGAGAACTGTTCGGATCAAGACAGATTTTTTTCTCCGTGGATTGTACTTTTGTATTCAAGACGCAGTGAACTAAAACGTTTTTCTTGATGTGCTCTAGATTCTGTTCATCAATTTTAGTTTTTTAGTAGTTAAAAATTTAGTTATACGATTTATTGTTTATAGAAAAGTACAGAATACTTCCAACTGTTTATTTGTATTGAAGAAGCGGTTGCATGTTTCTTGTGACGCAAGCAGTGGTAGCTCTTATTCTTATTGGAGACTCATGGGCGTACTACAGACATCTGGATCTTTTTCCCTCGAATATTGACTGTGTTAATGATTCAGTCACAACAGTAGCAGTTGAGAAACAAATATACATGAAGCAGGAAAATCATCCATTGAAAAAGAATACTTCTCACTCGAATAACGTATACGGCTTATGATTTTTTGATAGATCAAGATTCAACAATTTTTAAGCAGCCATCAGATTATTTTGCATTTTTGTGATAGAAGCCACCCAAATATTTGCATAGAATGGTTTGGGTAATGGTGCTTGGCCCTCTTGTCGAGAGGCCAAAAAATTTTCTTGTTGCCTGAAGATGGAGACGTGTATACTTAGACTCGTGGCAATGCCTCAAAAGCTTAACCACCTCAATATTCAAATGAGACTTCTCAGAAATATCCTTTTCTTGAATTTGGGAACTGAATTTTGTGATGCCTTTCGAACAGTTACTAAAATTTCATCTCAAAATCAAGTTGAAGGCACATTACAAACAAACGGAAGCAAGATACATTCACAAGATGTCCTCAACATAGATTTAGTTGCAAATGAAATTATGAACGACAGCAACGAAGAGCCTTACATTGTGCACGGTCAAGGGTCGTCTCTTGAACGCACAATAGTATTAGGTACAACTTATGTTGGTGAGCCGCACTCTTTTGCCCCTCAGTTACATTTGAACACAACTTTGACAACTTTAGTTCTGGTTTTACTTATTGGAAATTCTGCACAAATTGCATCACTATCAAACGAAAACAGAAGTTATTCAACACAAGTTCTTCAAAATACTGCTGATAGACCATCCCAGCTCAAAAAAAACCCACAAAATGAAACTACAACAACGTTGACCTGTAACAATTCTATGCTGAGGTACAACCTATTATTGTCAACAACCCCCCTACCAACTGTAACAGTGACCACAGAATGGTATTTGACACCACATACAGCTACAGCAACGTGCGCTAGAGGCAAGACTTGTGGAACCGTAACTATCTCGGTGTATGAAAGAGTCCCAACAATAACAAAAACGATACTATGGACAAAAACCACGACATTCATTTCATTGCCCAATTTAGAGCCACAACCCACAATAGGCTATGTTGATACGATTGTGAAGTACATACCTGGTGTAATTCTGACGATAACTGGAAAATTTCCATTCAGCTACACCGTAACACAGTATGGAACAATTGCAACTGTCAAAGAGTATGTTCCCACACCTACTGTCACAGAGACGATCACCTGGGGTAGTGACTTTTCAATCACAGTTTCAAGTTCAGCAACACTGGGTGGTACAGGTACAGTAAAAATTTGCGTTCCAACTTCATACATCACAGTTACTACAGGATTTGAGTATCCAAATTTCAATAGGCCGGTTACAACTACTTACACCAAAAAAGGAACTATCATTGATGTTATAGTTACTCCATGTTTTCTAGGCTGTCACAGGGAATAATAGTTTGGAAAGAATGATTCGAATTCAATGATAACTCCCATTTACTTAATGCCAAACTGAGTCCGAGAGTAAATGAAAAGGAGAATCTATAAGCTTCCCATTGATTGACAATGTGAGACCTTGCCAGAGTTTGTGATGACCAAATACTACTTCCTTGAAAACCTTACAGAGTGGCGCGTATATTTGCAAGACTTTTACGGGTAGTCAAAAGTCTAAACGAGGCATGACAATATAGAGAGGTTTTTTAGTTTCTTCTGTAAAAATATGGAAGATATTGAAAACACAACCAAATAGTTGAATAAATCAATCATCAAACTCTGTAACTAGATCTTATATACACAGTAAAAAAAAAACAATGTTTCTCATCTTGCTTTTCCTAATCGACTTTAGTTACGTATGACTAATTAACAGGACAAAATCACGTAACTGACGTTTCATCGATTGTTGCAGTTATATTTTTGCCAAACTTACAAATGAGCATTGTTTTATTTGCAATCAAAAGTTCATTCTCTCACGATGATGGCTCTAGCTGATATTAACACCGCAAAATCGAAGAATTGTCCTTTAATGCATAATTTGCCTTTGAACTAGAACCATTTAGAATTTGTGTGTAATGGTTTCAAAGTCATAAAATCAAAACGCTAGAATTTTCTTGTAAGTACTAAGTAAACGAAGTTCTATGATTAGCACAACTTCAAAAAATTCAAGATTATATGACTCAAGACATCAAAAACCAGTCAATAGTTTAGTTTTGAAAAAACAAGCAAAATTTAGAGCAGAGGTGAAAGGTTCTTGCTGGGGCGTAATCTCAATTTTTGAAAACTTTCGACCACTAGAGCAAGTCGACTCAAATCAATGATTTGATACCTAAAAGGAAAGATTAGTTTTGGTTTTATTAATTCGCTCAACAGTCACTTGCTATTTTAAAATTTATTCCCAATAGATGAAGCGTTTACTGAATTCACTAAAATCATTTGGGACATTTGCTGTCAGTTCATTTTTATTTATCCCTAAGGCGCATAGATTTTCTCAAATTTTAGCCTATCAAATCCAAAACACAGAAAGCAAATACTGTCAGAAATACTGAGTAATTTCTGGTTATGTGAAATTATGACACAATCGATTACCAATATTGTTGTGCGATGGGTTAGCCAATCGTCAATATAAGAATAGGAAGAAAAAGTTTCTTTTCTTTAGAGCAAAAATAGACTCAACATCAACCATTAGTTGTTACAGTTTTGGTTAGTATATATTACGGGTATTGTGCGTTATTCTTACCTATAATAGTTATCATACTATTGAAAAATACTTATCCTCGAAAAATACTCAAAATCCGTATATACACCTTGCAAGTACACTTGAAATGTGTTGGTTACCAGAAACTTGTAGTCTCAACTTCAATGTGTGGGGCATGCATTATCAAAAAGCAGATTCTGGTAACTAAGTTGCGCTTTTGGAGGTAATAATATCTGAAAAATTTATGCTGCATAATGAAGTTTAGAGAATTAAGCAATCAAGTCCATAGAGCTTGGTTTGTACATTACATTTGAGGCTTAAGGGTTATTATCGTAAGTTCAATTATCAATATTTTCAGCTATGCAAGGTATATTGTTCAATCAATGGCACTGAGCAAGTTTACCTCTATGTTCACTTCAAGCATTCAAAACTAGAGGACTTGGAAATTATTTTGGCAAGGAGTTGTTTGCAAGTAGCAATACCAAGCTATCAAAGCAATATAAAAGATGTCTACTTAAGTTCAAATTTTGATGAAATTACTTGCATTCAGGTCCAATTGTTTTCATGTATAGAACCTACCCAAGCCTATCAGGTCACAACACTTCAATATCAAAACAAAAAACAGCCAACCATTGCATTCAAAAGCTAACAATGCTATGTTAAGCGTTCGGTGCATTTTACACTTGTAAGTTGAAAATCGTTCCAGCAAAGAGATTGATTTCCATTGTTGTATGATAAGCTCACAATTTCACAACAGCATACTAAATCAACCAATCCAATATGCTAGGAAGATGATAACAATAATGCGATATATTACCTGTAAACATGTCAACATTCTGGCTGATTTCAGCTTTTCTTGAAATGCCACCCCAACCCCTCAACACAGCAACAACGAGATTTTCTAATACTTGTTATAAGAATACTCAACTAACACTGGCATGGCTAATTCAAGACGTAGCTAGTAGCGAGAATCAAATGATGTTGTGGCTTCTAAATACAGTATCTCCCCAAACACGACTAAGGCTTCGATAATCTTCAACAAAGTCGCAAAAATCATAGGTACATGAAAATTATCTGTAGAAACTGAATGTTATTGTACAAAGCTTCGATTGATCAACTCAGAGAATACATTAAAAATATTTGGTTTCGATACTTCTAGTATTAAGATCGAAAAAATTTTTGCTAGGTCAATTGGTAAAATCACGCACACATGGATTTATTTTTATTAGAAACTTTATAAAGATGTTATCATCCTAAATTATTTCTGATACTTTCATGATCAAATGTTGCATCAGATTGTGCTATTATTCTTGTTGTCTGGCACCTATTCCAAAACAATCAATGGGGTGTTCACTGGTATTGAATCGCTAGTGTACACTGGTGTACCAGGCAGATCTTCAGATCCTAATGCGGATCCATGGGCTGTTCCTCGTGGACAAGCTGCAAGCTCACAACCTGATGGGTTGTCACATGACCCGAGTGAAGCTTATTGGACAATCACTTTGAACTGGAATGTACCAGAGAATGCTCAGTTTGGTGACACATTTACTTTAACAATGCCATGTGTGTTTTCGTTTGGTCCGATCAACGGAAATCTTCAATTACCCGATCCAGTCAGTGACCAGATATTTGCAGAGTGCGAACCATATGGTGGTGAAACACTTGTTCCATTCTCACAATTGAACTGTCAAGTAACGGGCTATCATCTCGGCCCCTTTATTGGAGACGCTCAATTACAATTTCCTGTCATGTTGAATCCTGGAAGTAAACCTCAATGTGCACATGTATTTGCAGACATGAGCTCTACCAAATTTACATTTTCAGATGGAACTAACTTAATATCAAAAATATTTCAATTTGAAAACCTGGATGTAATTGATCCGAATGCTGATACCAGTTATAATCAATATATTTCTCAATTGGATACAAACTACAACTATTATATACCAAAACATTGTTCCGAGGGATACAAAAACGCTCGAATTGGCTTTCAAACTCTGTCAAAAATTGATCTCACCTCGGTCAAGCAAGGTTACTCAAGTGATTTAAATCCATACTTATTTCCAATAACTTTTACTGAAACAGATTTTCAACCAACTACGAATGGTAATAATATTTATTATATCAATTTTGGGGACATTCCTAAAGGTAGTCGACCATTTGTCGCTATTACAGCACCATTTTTAGACAATTCGTTGAAAATTACTTATTACAGCCATTACCAATGTGGCTTGAAGTATGAGGACTACTACTATAGTTTTCTAGCAACTCAAGATGAGAGTCCCAAAGACGAATTTCAAGAAATATTGGTTTACACCTCAACTGGTACAGCTCAGAATACAATCGTTTCCACTTTGCCTCACGGAACTACTGGACTTGAAACAATTGTTATTGTTGTTCCCACTGCAACGATAACCATTCCCTACTCTGGTTCAACCACTTTTACAAGAACGATTGAGCCTACTATATTGAATGAAGGAACTACAATTGAAGTGCTAATTCCAACCCCTATAATAACAGAAACGGTTACTGTTCCCAGTCTTTTATCTACGTCCATGGGCAAAGTTCAAAATGATTCTGATAACCCGCTCACCATGACTGTCTACGTACCAATACCTACAGTTACTGTTACAAGTGAATGGACACATCTCGAGACGTACTCAGTGGTATGGCCAGCCACTGCTCCTGGACAAACCGGGACAGTGGACTTGTACATTCCGGTACAACATTAGAAGGCGCAATATTCACAAATCGACGAGGTGTTCCTGAAATTTAGAAATTCAATTTGATCGAGGATATGTGAAAAAGCTGAGGAAACTATGTACAATATAGTAATATATAAAAGGTGATATCATGATAGTTACGTTCCAGAGGTTTATCAGATGACCTAGGAGATCAAAACAATGATGTACTTTTATTCATTAGTAATAATAAGGGCATGCAATTACGAAAGCCACCCGTCTCTATAACCAAAAACCGGAGTTGCATCGAATATCACCAATTTCGACTAATATGAGTACAATACATCCACTTGCATTCAATTTTTCTTCTTCTAGGTGTGTATTATCCTAGAGTGGAACTTGTCTTATATTGGTGGTAATCGTGGGTAATTCCAATAAAGCCGTGTATAGAGAATTACAAATGGAGACTGGTAGACTTTTGAACGTGCGAATAAACTGGCGTGAACAACTTGTAGTATTAGAATTATTATTGGGTACGTAACCACCTATCTGAGAGTGACCTTGCCAGGTTTCAATTATCGGATGAATAAAGCAATAGCAAGATTAAACACTCAAGCCGGTATTCCATTGTATATCCATTAGAAGAGTTCGATCTGTTAACAAAAGTATGCTTAGATATTGTACCAGACTTTTCGAATGCTAGAGGATGAATTGTTGGTCAGGGCTCAATGAATTTGAGCAGTGTAGCGAAAAATTACAGATTCACTAAGCCTAAACTTTGAGTGAGTAACTTTAGTGGGAATTGATCAACACATTCGATAGTGGTAGCTCAAAATAACAAATGAGTGTAAAAAAGGTTGAGCGCATCAGCTTGATATTTGGTTGAACCAAATTTGATAACCCCGACAGCGTCGATGGAGGTGTTACATGCTCTCGTAATTCAAATTCTACTTTTCATTTACTAGGTTACATTTTCTTTTTGCATTAGCGAAAACTGCGTATTGAGGCAAGATTCATTTTTTCTAGAAAATATTATACAACGAAATTGATGGGATGTTGTTGGCATAGAATACAGAATACAGCCTTGGACCTGTTGCAAAGTAATTTTTTGTTGTACTCACGTAGTTGAAATCTGTAGACTTTGTGCTCTTAGGTATCCATGAAACATTTTGAATTAATCTTCACTTGAACAAAATGCACAATTATTAAAATGGCACTTTTTCTGCACTTATGCTTACGAATCAACTGAGCCACGGCTGGCAAAATTGTGAAAATGAAAATCTATCTAGTGTTTATCGATCTATGAAGATTCACTGAAAAAGTTCACTTAGCTGAGTGTGTTTTGCTTTTCACCTAACCGTGATGTTAGAGTTGTTGCGAAATAGAAAAGTGCACCAGTGAATATTTTTACGTAGTGTATTTTCTCAGTATGCAATTTAGTTACATTGCCTATGTTCGGGGAGATGAGCCTATGCTCGGGGAATATGAAAAAATGGTTTAATGCTCCATCTTTAGAATGATTATCGCAAATACCAAATTAAGATGAAAACTTCAAAGTAGTACAAGATGAACTAAACTGAACAATGGCATCATTTTTACAATCAATTCGCTCAATGAAAACCCCATTTGTTGATTGCAATCTTAGTGTCTTTTTTGTGGGGTGAGTCTGTTACATCCATAGTTTCGATCTATCGAGTCAATCTAATTATTAGAACTGGACAAAATACATATATTGCAGCTACGCACTTGCAAAGCTAGTGATAGAATTGTATAAAAGGTAGCATTTATATGTAACTCGCCATAAATATGCATGTTCTATTCGTTCTATTTTTTGCGGTATTATTTTCAATTCGAACAAATAATTCATCTCTTCTCTAGTTATTTTTTGCCCAACTGAGCACACGATAGTAAAAGTCGAATGTATATATACTCCTGAAGATAGCTCGAGCAGAGTTACCTGCTTCAACTTGATATAGCATGAAGCTCTTTGGTGCGTTCTTGATAGTTCTCACAATTTTCAAAGCTATCAGCGCACTAACGATAGCGCAAGATACAATCTCAGTACAAGATTTAACAACATCAATTGGGGATATCAATATTAATGCTAATGTGTTTTGGGCTGTTTGGGGTTCCAGTGCACAAATATCCGGACTTGATGTAAGTGCAGGTGGTTCATTTTTGCTTTCTGCGCCACAAGACTCCCCAAGTTTAGATTTAACGATGACGGGTCGATTTGAGAATAGTGAGATAACCTTCTTCAATTCAGGTTTGTCATCCAGCTCAACACCCTCAAATATGCAAATGAATTTTGATACCTTCACCAACAATGGGGATATGTATGTCGAGACAAGCACAGGATCAGGAGCACCTTCTATTTCATTCAGTGCAAATTCCGCGTTTAATGACGGAAATATGTACTTTTACAAGTCAACAACGCCCAATGCCATTTTGAATATTCAGAGTCCGCTTGCAAATGAAGGTTCTATTTGTCTCTACAATCAAGAAGTTTCAGTTGATTCATTTTTAGACGGTTCAAGTGGTTGTGTGTTATTATATGGTTCCACCAAATTCACAATTCCTGCATCTGCTTCTCAAAATGGGTACTCAGTGAAATACTTGATGGGGTCTCCCGATGTGGAGCTTGTGATTCCTTTTTTGAATAGTGATCAGCCCGTATATGTTGAGACGTTTGCTTCTGGTGGTACTATATGTGCACCTAGTCCAATTGTTCAAGTAGCTTACGGTAACGATGAGATGATTATTTATAGTAGTTCAGAGCACACCAATGTTATAATTGGGTATGGTTATGACTTGCATACTTTTGTTATTGCCAACGGTTGTGTTTCATATCCTGGAACGGTCAAGTACATCCCGCCTGTTTGCAAAAGGTGCAATTTTCAAATGCCAGAGATACCGGCCCTGCCACTAGTAACCAGTTATCCAATAACTATTGCCAGTACAAATCCTGGTGTACCTGGTCGAACAGAAAGTCTTTCCGGAATTGTATATGAAACAACGAATGCTAATGGGTTTCCACTGACTTCAACCTCATTTTATCCATACTTAACAACATACACGACCGAAATTGCAACTCAAGACTCAAATGGTGAATCAGCTATATCCACTGCCGTGATTGTCTTTACTACAGAAGCAAATGGCAATCAGCGTATTCTCACCTCATTTTTACCACCACAAACAACTTATACCACAGATATTGGTACCACTGATACAAATGGGAATTCAGTTACATCGACTGCGGTTGTTATCGAGTCAACAGATATCAACGGACAACCGATTACAAGTACATCATTTTTGCCACCACAAACAACCTATACCACAGATATTGGTACCACTGATACAAATGGGAATTCAGTTACATCGACTGCGGTTGTTATCGAGTCAACAGATATCAACGGACAACCGATTACAAGTACATCATTTTTGCCACCACAAACAACCTATACCACAGATATTGGTACCACTGATACAAATGGGAATTCAGTTACATCGACTGCGGTTGTTATCGAGTCAACAGATATCAACGGACAACCGATTACGAGTACATCATTTTTGCCACCACAAACAACCTATACCACAGATATTGGTACCACTGATACAAATGGGAATTCAGTAACATCGACTGCGGTTGTTATTGAGTCAACAGATATTAATGGTCAACCAATCACAAGTACCTCGTTTTTGCCACCGCAGACTACGTTTACCACCGACGTTTTGACTACTGATACCAATGGGAATCCAGTCATATCGACGCGGTTGTTATTGAGTCAACAGATATTAATGGTCAACCAATCACAAGTACATCATTTTTGCCACCACAAACAACCTATACCACAGATATTGGTACCACTGATACAAATGGGAATCCAGTCACATCGACTGCGGTTGTTATTGAGTCAACAGATATTAATGGTCAACCAATCACAAGTACCTCGTTTTTGCCACCGCAGACTACGTTTACCACCGACGTTTTGACTACTGATACCAATGGGAATCCAGTCATATCGACGCGGTTGTTATTGAGTCAACAGATATTAATGGTCAACCAATCACAAGTACATCATTTTTGCCACCACAAACAACCTATACCACAGATATTGGTACCACTGATACAAATGGGAATCCAGTCACATCGACTGCGGTTGTTATTGAATCTACAAATATAAACGGTCTACCAATTACAAGTACATCATTTTTGCCACCCCAAACTACCTATACTTCCGCTGTTGTGATTACTGACAGTAATGGTTTACCAGTTACGTCGACTGAGGTTATAATTGAATCAATAAACTCCCGAGGTCTGCCGGTTACAGACACGTCTTTTTTTGCACCTCAAACTACATTCACCACTGATATTATTACTACAGACATAAACGGTGTAACGGTGACATCGACAGCAGTTGTCATAGAGTCAACATCAATCAATGGTTTGCCATTCACAACTACGTCCTTTTTGCCACCACAAAACACAGCTACTACGGGTATTGTGACTACTGATGCTAATGGTAGTACTTTTACCTCCAGTGCAATAATTATTGAGTCAACAAGTTCTAATGGCCAGCCAATTACGATCACGTCGTTCTTACCACCGCAGAGTACATTTACAACTACCTTGATCTCGAGTGGTGCAAATGGATTACCAGTTACATCTACTGCTATCATAATTGAATCCACGGACACAAACGGTTATCCCATTACAGCTACTTCATTTTTGCCGCCACTAAGTACCTTTACAATAACTATTATATCGGGAGGTTCAACTGGTGACACGATTACATCAACAGCTGTAATAATTGAGTCCACCAATTCAAATGGTCAGCCAATAACAACCACATCATTCTTACCACCGCAAACAACCTTCACCACGGATATTACCACCACCAATACGAATGGCACTCCAATTATTTCCACAGCAATTGTGATTCAATCCACTGATATCAACGGTTTACCAATCACAATAACATCATTTTTGTCATCAAGGTCTAATACTAAAAGTACATCCCGTGAAAACTCATCTTCATCAGAAATAACTGCACACTCAAGTTCTTTCACCACTTCATTACCAACAGTTGCACCAACGCCAGCAGAGTCTACTCATACGTCATCAGTTGTCACTTACAAGTCAAATGGAAATCGAGTTACTTCGTCAGACATAGTTATAGAATCAACCGACACCAAAAGAAGCCTCACAACGACTACTTCATTCTTGTTGCCTACTACCAGCTATACCACTGCATTTGTTACAACAAATGCTAGGGGTATTTCAGTTACATCATCTGCTGTTGTATTTGCATCCACCAACTCGAATGGAAGGCCAACATTGATAACATCATTCTTTCCGTATTATACACTTACTGCTTATACAAATAGCTCATGTATTCCACTGCATTCATCAACTTCGTATTCAGAAGCTGTCTTAACTCATGGTGCAAACAGCGGGAGTGAGCATTTATCTATTGTTTCACAAAAACCTACAACACAGATCGGCACAACTATCAGACTCGCAATTTCCAATACTTCTTTTGACACCCCTACGAAAAAGAACCATGAGTTGCCTTTCACTATGCTGGGGAGTTGTCATGGAAATCCATCTGTTACTCTGCAAGATCCAGCTTACATGACAGCAACTTCTGTCGGTAAAGCATCTGTTCCCACGGCAATTGAATCTGTTGTCTCTGTTCATACATTCGAGAATGTAGCGAAGTCCTCTATTTGCTTCAATTTTATATCACTTTTTGCTTCGTTAATGGTTACCTTCTGGTAAGTTGTCGTCACATTTGTTTTCGGTAATATATTATTAGACATTTGAATATATTCGATTAATTTAATGCAAATGAACATTGGCTTTAGTTGTATGTAGTTTTGCAATTTTTTCTGGCTTGTATGTACAATATTCAGTTATTAGTTCAATTTTGTACGAATTTGCAAACCTATTAAGCCGGAGATTTAGTCCAGATTATATTGACTGATTCCCATTTATCACATTGCTTTTGAAGGGATACCTTGATGCCGTTGAATGGTAGTTGCAATACATAGCTTTTGAATCTTTACACGCTTGAGGCACGGATCTTTACACGCTTGAGGCACGGATCTTTACACGCTTGAGGCACGGATCTTTACACGCTTGAGGCACGGATCTTTACACGCTTGAGGCACGGATCTTTACACGCTTGAGGCACGGATCTTTACACGCTTGAGGCACGGATCTTTACACGCTTGAGGCACGGATCTTTACACGCTTGAGGCACGGATCTTTACACGCTTGAGGCACGG